>JAOVVG010000042.1:9198904-9212063 GCA_028566375.1 Leptodoras nelsoni | reverse complement strand
CCCGGGGAGCCAATGGGGGTTAGGTGCCTTGCTCAAGGGCACTTCAGCCAAGTCCTGTCAGCCACAGGAATCGAACCTGGGACCTTCCGATCACGGGGCAGACACCCTAACCACCAGATCAGTAATCCGACATCATAACCACTGATCTACCCCTGCCTACAGCAAATTGCTGAAAGTTTGTAAGTAAAGTATGCTAATAAACCTAATTTGCAATGGAGGTTGAATAACGTTGATAACAACTGTAGGTCCCTGTCCCAGACAAGTCCCTGTAACTTAAAAAAAAATAACCTTTGTGATCAAGCACATATATAAACCTTGCAGACTGAACTTCTGTCAGAGCTTCTGATTTCAAAATATTAACCAACATACAAACATATTTGAGAATGCTGAAGCAGAGCCAGGCAAGACAAGCAAAAGTTTTACTCATGAACTAAATAAATTATTTGATATAAATAATTTGCCATCCCTCATTACTAATGGATGAACATGATCAAGATTTATTTGTTTCCCCAGAAATCGTCTGGTAAAGAACTGTATATTTATGATATGAGCACATAGATACATAAATAGTAATCCAGAGTAATACCAGCCATAGAAAGTGGCACACTAATGCATCATAAAAACCTAATAAACACTAATGGTTGAAACAGTAGCTTAAACTGGCACATTAGACTTGTAGACCAACTGTAAATAGAACACAATCAATGAAAGACCACATAGTGTAGACCCCATTAATCAGGCCTATGTTAGGTTAGGTTCAATTAGCAATTTCACAAAGGTATGAGAATACATAATGTAGAAACAAATCTCAGAAAAGATTTTACAGGATACTCATGACTAGAGTGTTAGTAATTAGCAGCGTATCACTCATACCTTTAATTTCTATTTCCTAATACAGTGAAGCAGAACTTTATTCTTATTTCATTTGAAACAACCAGATATAACAGTTTTTAAGCAATACAATCAGAGATCACACAGACCTGATACCAATATCTGTAGCAGGCCAAAGAGACTTGACATTTTTTTATTTTCATGTTATTATGGCCAGCACAGCAAGTGTTATTTGATGATATCATATATTTAGACTTTACCAATCCTCATGAAGCATGATATGGTTGTAGCCCCATGTGCCTAAAAATAAATATCAGACCATTGTAAAAACCAATGCATTACCACCGCTTTCTTTAGATGTACACCAAATGTCTATGAAGCCACGCTGTTGTAACTCCTTCAGAATGGGGTCTGGCATTATCCTGCTGAAATAGACATGGGGTTCCTGGGAGAATGCTGGCAGCATATGTCTCTCCAAAATACCAAGATAAGCCTCTGCATCTATAGTACATTCACGTTTATGCAGAGCACCCATACTGTGGGCACGTATGCACCCCCATGTCATCACAGATGCTGGTTTTTGCACTTTTGGTTCGTAACAGTCTGGATGATCTTTGTCATCTTTGGCACATAGAATCCAATATCTGTTTTGTTGAAACATGGACAGGTCTGACCACAGAACACATTTCCACTGTCTTTTGGTCCATCTCAGATGACTTCAGATGCTGCAACTGTTCCATTTCCATATCTAAAGAATTGTTTAAGCTATAATTTTGAAATTTGATGTACTTATTTCACTTCATTCTTGCCTTGATGTCACTTCATGTGGTGGTCATATTACTCACAACTACAGGGGTTAGACAATGAAACTGAAACACCTGTCATTTCAGACCACAATAATTTATTAGTATGGTGGAGGGCCTCCTTTTGCAGCCATTACAGCGTCAATTCATCTTGGGAATGACATATACAAGTCCTGCACAGTGGTCAGAGGGATTTTAAGCCATTCTTCTTGCAGGATAGTGGCCAGGTCACTACGTGATGCTGGTAGTGGAAAGCAATATTATGAGCAAAACTGTGCTCTTACCCTGCTAATTGAACCTTCACTCTCTGCTCTTACTGGTGAAATGTGCAATTAATGAAGATTGGCCACCCGGCTGGTCCAATTTAGCCATGAAAACCTCCCACACTAAAATGACAGGTGTTTTAGTTTCATTGTCTAACCCTGTCTGTATATGTACATAAATAGTGAAATAGTGAAGCTAGTGTGTATCAAGTCAGTGGATTGAAGGAAAAGTGGTGCAAATAAGATATAAGACAATTTGCAGATTTGCGGTTTAAATAAGTGTAAAATGCAGATGCAAAACTGTGTTGGCTGGATTTAGGCTTGAAGGAGAATTTTACTTAACAGCATTACCAGTCATGGTCTCCTGATTACATGCCTAGTTGTATGAAATGCTACATGGGGTTAAAGCTGGCATGAGCTACGAGTTCTGCAGTTTCAAAGGTGTTTAAAGCTCAGAGAAATCGATATCACTCTTAAGAATTCACAAGAATCTTGTTCTGAGATCCAGGCCCATGTGTTTGTGATGTGAATGAATAAGTCAAGTGAGAATTCATTCCCAGGGCTCAAGACTCATCTCTTCCTCTCATCACATGATTTTAATGCATCCAAGGTGCAGACATGGCCATGCACCTGACCCAGGCAGGGTTTAGCCGGAAATGAAAGGTGGAGATTTTCCCCCAGATAACGCTCCAATTCGGTTGGCCTGTGAATGTTTTCAAAGCCGCATACCACAACCGCTCTTGCTTGGCTGCCATGTTTCCATGTTTTAGTGTTCCTCCCTCATTCCTGGCCTTTTCCTTTCCCTGCTTGCCAGGCGTTTATGAGCTAGGTGTTGGATAAATTATTTATGAAAATGGCCCTGGTTTCATTTTTGGAAAAATATATAGAGTATTTCATGACTGTTGGCCCTTCTAGGTTGTACCGAGTTCCTGTTGTTTAACAGCATGGTATATTCATCAAGGCGATTTACAGTGCTGACAGTTTACAGTGTTTTTCACTCTGCATTAAAGAGGTAAAAAAAAACCTCTGGTTTTTAGGTGGCTAACTAATCAGATGATGAGGAGTGTATGTGAAAGAGAATGTGTATTTGTAATAGCAGTGGCGTCATACCTATTGACTTTACACAACGCAACCCAACTATTTGTGGGAAAAAAATTAAAACCAATAAATAGTAAATTGAAATAGATTAGACACGGCCTATGCTTTCAACTTTTTGGCCAAATTTTATATAAAGAGTCTTTGCAGAGAAACAGTGGGTGTTTCTCAAAAAGTAGTCATTTCTTAATCATGTGGGCGTTTCCCAGTTGTTCATCGAGTAATTGAAGGCAACAGGATGTGAAATTAGTTTTTACTGACATACTGATTAGTGGTAAATTGAACATGATTCATCTGTGATTAAGATTCAAAATGAGCTTTTTTAAACTAGGAAGCGATCTTAACAGTCTTCCTCCTAGGTTGCTATAAACTAACCTGTTAACTTTAGCCATTTTACCTAGCTATCAGTTCACTATCCTCCTCATTCCTGCTTCCCATGATTCCTTGCACAAATGAAGGGTGATACTTCCAGTTATTTGTTATTACCACTGTAAGTTGGCACTGGTGAAGTTACTGGTGAGTTTCTGCTTAAGGTATTAATTGTTTGGCGTTAAAGCAAAAAAAACTTAAAAAATCCCAGATTGGATAATGTGATCATCTCTCTGTCTTCTCTTACTGAGGAATGAGAGAATGACATGAAGACCTGACACAACCGGTGTACTGTGTACACAACTGGTATACTCTATTCACTGATCAGCCATAACATTAAAACCACTGACAGGTGATGTGCAGACTAATCAGAATGCCCATGCTGATCCCTGTATACCACTGAACACCTACAATGGGCACATGAGCATCAGAACTGGACCATGGAGCAATGAAAGAAGGTGGTCTGATCTGATCAATCACGTTTTCTTTTACATCGAGTGGATGGCTAGGTGTATGTGTCACTTACCTGGGGAAAACATGACACCAGGATGCATTATGGGAAGAAGGCAAGACAGTGGAGGCATTGTGATGCTCTTGGCAGTGTTCTGCTGGGAGACTTTGGATCCTGGCGTTCATGTGGATGTTACTTTGACACCTACCACCTACCTAAACACTGATGCAGAACAAGTACATCCCTTCATGGTGACGATATATACTAATGGCAGTGGCCTCTTTCAGCAGGATAATGCTCCCTGCCACACTGCAAAAAATGTTGAGGAATGGTTTGAGGAACGTGACAAAGGGTTCAAGGTGTTGAACTTGGCCTCCATATTCTCCAGTTCTCAGTCTGATTAAACATCAGTGGGATGTGCTGGACAAACAAGTCAGATCCCTGGTCGCCCCAGCTTGCAACTTACAGGACTTAGAGGATCTGTTGCTAATGTCTTGGTCCCATATACAACAGCACACCTTCAGAGGTCTTTTGGAGTTCATGTCTCAATGGAACTGAGCTTATTTGTGGCACAAGGGCGACCTACGCAATATTAGACGAGTGATTTTAATGTTATGGCTGATGGGTGTATGCATTTATTTGATCAGTAAAGGAACTACTAGTACAATGTAAAAATACTTATTCAAAAGTACTGTCAATAAATCTTTAAGCAAAAGACACTGACTGTATGTTTGTGTTTAAATACCTGAAACAAAAGAGCTCATTCTGCACACATGGCCAATTTCTTTACGCTGAAAGCTCAATAAATATTTCATTAAACCCTTAGACTCATCATCTCTTCACCAGAGGCCTCTCATAGATTTGCCATGGGAACTAAATGTGTTCTTAATGTTTAGTTTCTTCAGCCATGTTTGTCCATGATGAAAACTTCACTGAGTTCATTGCTGATACATACGGTCCTGTTATAAATGTGCTTGTGTTCATAACACTCCTGTTTCAGCTGTTGGTTTAGCTTAGCCTGATTGTTAGTACAGCGCAGAACGGTGCAAGCTCTGTCAGCGCTCTGTAATGACATTTTCACAATCTACACTGTTATACTACAACACATATTAAAAACTAACCAGGATAAAAACAACCAAACAACAGTAATTTAATGAAAGTGCTCTGAAACGCACTCCCATCCATAACAATTTCTCCAGCGTTAGGAAGAAGTGGATAGGTAACATAATATCATAGGGTCAGTGCTTCTGACTTTTGAAAAAATAATAATATGGTTTTCTTTATTTTATTAATAGCGATTATAATTGTTGCATTAACATCGATGTACTGGCATGCTGAATGTGTAAAACACATTATTCACATTAGTACTTGCCACAAATGTGTTAGTTTTTGACTGTGGATCTGGTAAGTTATTTTCCAGCTTCCTTAATACTTGATCAAATTAATCAATAAATTGTTGCATAATCTTTTTTTAAATGACTTGTTTACTGATTCTGTCTAAAACCGCTTCCATCCATCACCACTTATCGGCTGGTAAATCTCTGGTATACCAGTTTGACCAGCTCGACTTGTGGGGTGGCAGTCACCTGTTAGTCCATGCAGGATTTTTTTTTATTTTAAAAACTGCTAGCAAAACCCAATGCAGAACCATGCTATTACTAAGTACAATCACTTGTGCCTGGAAGAGTGCATGCAATAATACAAAAAAATGACTTTTCTCTTATTCTTTTTTCTCTTAATAATTAATGCTATATTATAATATTTTCTCCCCAAATTTGGTCCAGTCCTGTTCCCACCCATCAGGATCTCTCCTATATCATGCAACAGTTACCAATCCAGGAGGGCGAGGACTATTACATGCGTCCTCTGAGACATATCATACCTGCCACTGCATATTTTTGACCTCATGCAACGTTAGGGAGTGGTGTAACATGCTCAGAGGAAGGCACTTCCACCCACCGTCGGTATGTATGAACTCACAGATGCCCATGATTGGCCAGTGCCACTTTAATTGATGTGGGAGCGAACATATGCTACCCTTCCCACTCTGAGAGCACGGTCAGTTTAGCTCTCTGAGCTCTCTGAGCTCCCAGCCATGGGCAGCTATGACATCATCCGAATTCAAAATCACAATCTCAGAAACATTTTTCCTATTGCGCTACCTGGAAGCTCCAAATGAATACATTTTTTATTTGGAAAAACATATAAACAGAAAATCCAGGTTTATTAAAGAAGCAGAATAGTAGTCAGGGGTGGAAAGTAATGTACTACATGTAATCATTGCTGTACTTGAGTAAACTGTAACAGTGCTTTTGTAATTAAATCACATTACATTTACCTGAGGTTATTTTGCATACCAGAAGACTATAAGCCAATTAAAAGACAGCATATTTGAATGTCAAACAATGCAATTTGAGATTTAATCAAAAATAAGTCAGCACTTCAGATACCAAATGCTTTGTCAGGGAGAGTGGAAACAGATGAGTATACCTGGATCAGTTTATCAGGTATCTCAATTAACTAATGATCTGTAAAGACTGTGGAGATGTCAGCATATTCAAAACTCAACATCAAACTTGTGAAAACTGATTGAGCTGGACTAGTTCACCAATTTTTGTGAAGAAAGCCTTTATGTTGTATTAATTATATCTGCTACAGCCCATAAGAATCCCTCAAGATCATGTATAAGGAATATATTTGCTAGAAGTTAACCATGAGCTAGCTAGTTTGCAAAAAAACCTAGCAAGATATAGTAACAGCTGCATTTAGCTAAGGCTACATCCACACTAACACATTTTTGCATTACAGTGGCATTTTTAATAAAAATGATCTCCGTCCAGTATTTTTGCTCTGTATCAGAAATAATTTTTGTTTTTTGCTAACTCTGAGGAAAATGTACATCACATGACCATTCATGTACAGTACACTGGGTACGCATGTAAAAGTGTAAACAGGAAGCAGACTCTGTAATTGGTTGCTTAGTTGCAGCAAAGGCTATGAATGACGAACAGCAATGACAAAAGTAAGACTTGTTAAGACAACAAGGTCAGAAACGCTTGTAATTCATTACCCATGGTGCATTCACAACTGGCTGTTGAGGCTGATGGTGTTTATTTTCTTGTGATAGGAGAGTGACCAATCAGGGAAGGATGCGTCAAGACCCAATCAGGAAGCGAACATGGGTATTTGCTTCACTGTTTCCAAAAGTCCCTGTTTCTACCCCTCCAGACTAAAAGACAAATCCAAAGCTTTCAAACTAAAATGGGGCCAAAAGTCTCCGTTTTAAGTGCTGCAAAAGTCTGAAGTAGTATGGACACCAGGTGTAAACATAGCAAAAGTGACATGTTTCAAACCTAACATTAATTAGTGAGTATGTAGCCTATGTGAGCTAGCCAACTAATGTTACCTTTCATTATAGACTGATAATTGAGTTGGTGTTCACTTCGCCATAGCTTACTTGGTTAAGTATTTCATTCATTCATTTTCTTGACTTATTCCTTTTAAGGGTCACGGGAGAGCCAGTGCCTAGCTGGCAGCATAGGGTGTAAAGCAGGAACAACCCTAGACAGGACACCAATCCATCGTAGGGCACACACACACACTCAGACACTCATACACTAGGACCACTTTTGAGACACCAATCAACCTAATGTGCATGTCTTTGGACTGTGGGAGGAAACCGGAGTACCGGGAGTAAACCCATGTGGACATGGGGAGGACATGCAGACTCCACACAGAAAGGACCCAGACCGCCCCACCCGGGGATCGAACCCGGGACCTTCTTGCTGTGAGGTGACGGTGTTTAATTAAAAATGCTTATGAGGAAACTTGCAATTTCACTGGTAATATTAACAAGCCTTCCCTTTCCCCAACCAACCCTACCCTGTCTCAGGTTAAAGTATGCATGCCCTGTGAGTTCCTGTTTGAGGGGAAGAGCTGAGCAAATCGGTCCCAGATTGGGGGAAGCTCATTTCCAGGCAGGAAAAATGTAAACAGAAGTATGAAATTCTATATTCTAGATTCTAGATTCTAGCCTAACATCAGATTTACAGGTTATAGGTCTTTAAATGTTTGCAAGGCACCTTTAATCAATCAAATGTTTAAGATACACTACATGCATATGGCCAAAGGTACAGTATGACCTAGACACCTGACCCTTATGGGGAAGACACCCTTATGAGGGTCTTTCCCAAACTGTTGGCACGAAGATGGAAACTAACAATTGTCTAGAATATCTTTGTATACTGTTGGATTAAGATTTCCTTTCAGTGAAACTAAAAGACCAGCTTGACAATGCTCATGTGCACTGGCCCATGGTTTGGCAAGGTTGATGTGGATGATCTTGAGTGGCCTGCACTGAACCCTGACCTTAACCCCACTGAACACCTTTGAGATGAAATGAAAACCCAGTTTCTTGCCAGTCCCAGTCTCTTGTGCTCTTGTGACAGAATGGGCACAAATCCCCTTAGTCACACTTGGGAAATTTTTGTCTTGTATCTGGCACTGTTTTAGCAAATGTGGACTATTGAAGCAGTAAACAAGTCACCACCAAAAGCCTTTCTATCCCTATTGCTTTAACTACTGTGTAGTTTGTATTGCAACACTGACCTACTTTTCTGCTATCAGCGCCAAGAGAGCGAGAGTGGATATGTGAGGGTGAGGCAGGGCCATTTGGACAGATGGCTTTATGATACACTATTAGTAGTCCGTCTGAGACATATATGCCATAAGTACTTCTAATCAGACTGCATTCAAACGCTGCACAAAAGGCGCTCAAGTACAGTTTGCTTTAGTGTGGTCTCATTTCGCCTTGCCATAGACACGACGCTGACACAGGATATGAATCAGTGCAGTTTCACAGATACTGCCAGTCATTACATACATGTCAGGTATTAGATTTCCATTCATTATAAGCATCTTATGCACAGGCCAGTCGTCTGTGATTTTCAAAACAAAGCAGCATTGTGTGGTCTGACTTTCTGCTTCTTTGTTAGCCTTTTATTTAAAAATAAACCCCAAAACCTCGGTAAGTTTCGGTCACAAAAAGGTAAGTGAAATATTCCCTAAGATTGTACCAGGAGAGTGATCAGATATTTATGGAAATGATAAAGTCTAATTAAATACACCGTTTGTTTCCTGTGTTTTGAGAAGGCTGCTGTTGAGTCACAGCATGTCTCAATCATATCTGCTGTAAGGCTTGTAATGTGTGCTTCTTCCAGTCGGTGAATCCACCCTAATCCACCCATCAAAACTTAAATGTTGTGCAAATGTTTATCAAACTGGCATCTTTCACTAAATCTGCTAAAAGCAGCACTCACCATGTTATCAGTCCCCTCCCAGTGCTCTGACCCTGTGGGGAATCTACAGGCCGCACCATTATGCGCTGTGTTTGTACACATCCTGACCACTGAGCCTGCTTTGGACAGGACTAAATATTGCATATTCCTGCAGCCAGTAAACATGCTCTGTGGTGGGTTCTGGCCTGACTCTAAAGGCAGGAGCAATACTGAGCCTTGGGCTACAGAAGCCCTAGGAAATACAGCATGCTCTCAGAGAGCTCCTGCAGCCCTGCCAGCATTTGTGTTTTAAGCTGCAATTCAGCTCTTGCCCTGGGAAATATGACTGGTCTGTGTGTCTGAGTGAATGTATGTGTAGGTTTTACTGTCAACCACAGTCATGGAGGAAGGGCAAACTTTGGCCTGTTCTCATGGTTTCACATAACATTCACCCATGTCTGACAAAATGTTGACTCTAGATTACATATCATTCTTGATTGTATTGTTTATTGAAGCTCTTCGGGCTTTTGATATGAGTATCTGTGATATGAATATCGCTGCCTCTCCCTTTGCTCCATAAATGACTCAGTCCTAGGTAAATGACTGATTGCTGAACAACAGTTTTCCATACCATATTTACTCCCTTTCAGATCCCTACACATACAGACTCACTATACAACACAAGAGCCAGGTGTCTACCATCTGGAACCACCCCCAGACATCTGGAGGAATGGTACGTACAGACTCTGGACTGTTTGGCGCCACTACTTTACAATCTCTGTACCCTTTCATTCCACCTTATCTAACATGTTCACCTCACTACAGCAGACAGCAGCCTTACTCACACTCCTCACATCATTGGGCTGTGTACTCTCAGTCATTGCTGAATGTGTCACCTTTTTCCAGTCCCTCCTCTATCTGTGATCCAAACAGCTGTTTGTTAAGCTATGTTATACAGACCATCAATTAAATGCGATAACAAATAGGCCTACTACCACCTGAACATAAACTACAGAATTAACTTCATATCCTCAGGCTGTCTGCTTGTCCACAGTCCCAGGACTTTGCAGTGTGTCCACCCAATGGTCCTCTGATGTAAACAACAGCTGGGTCTGAAGTTAGCCAACAGAACAGCTGAAGGATGATTGCGTGAAACACGGGCTCCTCATCCTGAGGGTAAGTTTATGTGAAAAATGAAACACTTCCCTGGGCCTTGACTACAGCAATTGTTCTTAGGTTTTATTTTGGTCAGGGTGCACTGTAGGAAGGAAGCGTGCAGTGGTCAGTCTGGATTGCACAAGAGGAGGAGGTGGGGGTTCACAGATAGAGATAGAGGCCTTTGTTTGAGCATGAGTGCATCCTGGCCCCTGCAGCTACCCATCCTGTTTATGCAAAAGGTGATATGCCTGTGCGCTAATTGCCCTTGGCAGACCTACATGCATATACACATCATCTCATCTGCTCACCCCTCCCTCTCTGCTCAGATCGTCTGTCCTTCTGTGTTTGTGTACCCCCCCCCCCACACACACACACACTCTACTGAGTGATGTTGTCAAGGGTGTTTGGCTTGTCAGAAACCCTTGTTTGGTTGTGTTGGGTTATTTTCATTGTATGCTTACTTTGTCCTGCTGCTAGTGTTTAGGTGCCTGTGGGATGCTTGTGTTCTGTGGGTTTCCTTGTTTTGCCCCAAACTGAAAAGGACTTTGGTTAAATTCCTACATCCTTTGTCTTTCTTTTACATATCTATGGAAAGTGATTTGATTGGAAGGAAATGGACATTCAGAGAGTCAGGCACCTCATCAGTACACCAGAAAGTTAGATTTTATTGCCTCATTCATTGTTATCATAGTATACAGGGGCCATAAAAGGTCTAAGCCTTGATGGGAATAGTGAATCATTCAGGGCACAGGACAGACCTAATTGGCCCAATTCTCTGGGTATTACCCTTGGAAATGCCCTTGAAAGAGGCATCCATTAAGCTCAGCCACATCAGCCATTCAATATAACTAAATTATTTATTCACCTAGCTTATGCAGCAATCAATTTCTTCCTAATGAATGCAGAGTTTTTCCAATTGAAATGAGAACAATACTTTGGAAAAGGCCAAACACAGGCCTTCTTTTATTGACAGGAAAACAGGTCAATCTGTTCGACAGTGTTTCTTGAGTTAGTTTAATGTCCACTTCCTTAGGTGAAGGACTGCAGATAGTCACAGAGGACTTTTCCTTAGCTGATGCTTCCTCAGTCCTTGTTGTGCGTTAGCCTCAGTGAGACAAAGACTTATAGATTAGAGACTTTACTACTTTACTACTGAAGTAAAGAGTACTAAAACACCGAGTGAGGGGATTAGAATACATAAGATTAGGAGAATCAAGAGGTGGAAATTTTGGATTGAGAGGAATAAAGACAATACACACAGTTCACCTCTGATGACCAGCTTAATGTGTGTAAACTATATAATACGATATATTTACTGAGCGATTATTCTTCAGACAGTTTATTATAATTTACACAACATACAAACACACAATCCCAGATGGATGAAATGTACATCTTATGGATATTGTTTTATTGATATAGAGTTATATAACAACAGTGGATGATTGTCCAGGACTTTGGCTCTCTTTCATCACTTAAATGATTATAGCTACAGCAACTTTAGACGTAAACAGACTTCTAGAGAATCAATAACGCGGTGGTGACCCATATGCCACTCTGTAAAGCATATCAGCTCAGGTACTTTTTATACCTGATGGTTATTGTGTTTATGAGATGTGGGTTGTGAAATAGGTTACATTGTGCGTTTACTGCCTTAGTACGCAAACCAAACACACACATGCTCAGTAACAACCTTATGAATCAACTGCGCTGGATTTGTTATTGCAACATTAATAAGTCCACAAGCAGAAACACAATCTGCACAAAGTCTGAGTTCCCCCCTCCCTCCCTCTTCTCATGTGTCCTGCTCTGACACGGGTTTTGTATATTTGTCTGTGTTCCTGAGGTAACCCAGTTTGTGTGTGTGTGTGTGGGAGGGCAGTTACTCTAAGCCTCAGAAGAACACTTCAGTGCCACACAGCAATTTGCTCACCTCAGAATACACACAAAACATTTCTAGATAAACACACCGCTCTCTCGCTGCCTCCCGTGCTGCCCATTGTGGAGGAAACAGGGACAAACATTTGGGAGCGCCTTAGGACAGGAGATCAGGCTCAGAGTAAACAGTCTTTAACCTCACATACACTCACACATATACACACACACACACACACACACACACACACACACACTATATGCGCATATATACCTTCTCATTCATGTAATCATCCAATCAGCCAATCATGTGGCAGCAACAAAATGCATAAAATCATGCAGATGCAGGCCAAGAGCTTGTTATGGTTGCTGGTGCCAGATGGGCTGGTTTGAGTATTTGAGAAACTGCCGATCCTTGGATTTTTCCCATACAACCGTCTCTCTAGAGTTTACACAGAATGGTGAAAACAAAAACACACAAACAAACAAACAAGCCAAAAAGAACATCCATCGAATAGCAGTCCTGTGGGCTCAAAGCTTTGTTGATGAGAGAGATCAGAGAAGAACCGAATGGCTAGACTGGTTTACAGAAATGCTGTGGTAACTCCAGTAAACACTTGTTTCAACCGTGCTGAGCAGAAAAGCATTTCACAATGCAAAAGAAAAACGGACGGTTTTAAAAATTACAGTTGAAAATGACCAGGTGTATTTTTTCCCCAATCTGAAGATGTGCCCACTGCAGCCTCAGATTCAAGCACTTGGATGACAAGCGTGCAACCTGATGTGGTCTTCTGCTGTACAGTAACCGTAATGCAGCCAATATAATGAACCATTCAAAATTCCCACTCTCTCAAACTGATTTAATGCAGTTCAATTTTGACATGACAGTATAAACTAATTGGCTTGTGACTGTTTTAAAGTGGCTTGTTTAATCTGTGTATGGAGTTGAGGGCAAAAGTCGATATACAGTACAGACCAAAAGTTTGGACACACCTTCTCATTCAATGCGTTTTCTTTATTTTCATGACTATTTACATT
>JAOVVG010000042.1:9072658-9086767 GCA_028566375.1 Leptodoras nelsoni | reverse complement strand
ATTTCCCAGGTCGCCCCACCCGGGGATCGAACCCGGGTCCTTCTTGCTGCGCCACCGTGCACAGCGCACACAGTGTTTTCAATGACAAACAATTCTATTTGTTAAATATAAACAAATTTAGAAATTTATGCCTGCAATACACTCCAGAAAACCTGAGACAGAGGCATGTTTACCACTGAGTCACATCACATTTTTAAAAAAAACAATTATACCTTTTAATCATTTGGGAATAGAAGATACTACTTGTTGCAGTTTTGCATGTGGAATTATTGCTCACTCTTGCTGTCTACAGGACTTGAGCTGCTCAACAGTCCATTGTCACTGTTGTCTGATTCTCTTCTTCATGATATGCCATACATGATCAATAGGAGAGAGACCTGGACTGCAGGCAGGCCTGTTAAGCCATGCTGCTGTAACTCATGTGGAATGAGGCCTGGCATTGTCCTCCTGAAATAGACATGGAGTTCCTGGGAAAAGATGTTGTCTTGATGGCATGTGTCTCTTCAAAGTACCAGTATAAGCCTCTGCATCAATGATACCTTCACATATATGCAAATCACCTATGCCATGGGCACTGAAGCTGGTTTTTGCACTTTTCATTGGTAACAGTCTGGATGGAATTTTTCATCTTTGGCACATAGAATTTGACATCCATTTTACCCAGATACAAGCTGAAGCATGGACTCGTCTGACCACAGAACAAGTTTCCAATGTATTTCAGTCCATCTCAGATAACTTTGGGCCCAGAGAATTTGCCAGTGTTTCTGCACAAAAGTAATATATGGCTTCCTCTCTGTAAAATACAGTGTCAGGTTGCATTTCTTGATGTAGTGGTGGACTGTGTTAAGTGACAATGATTTTCCAAAGTACTCCCAAGCCCATGTGGCTATGTCCATCATGGTAGCATGACAGTTTCTTAAACAATAACACCCGAAGGCTGGATGGGCATACACATTCAGCAGCGGTTTCCACCCTTGGTCTTAACACACAGAGATTTCCCCTGACCCCCTAAATCTTTTCATGATATTATGAACTGTAGATGGTGAAAGACCTAAATTCTTTCAAATTTAAATTCTATTATATTTGAACTGACTGAAAATTCTCTTATAACGTTTGGTACAAAGTGTTTAACCATAACACATCCTTGCTTGCAAAGACTAAGCCTTTGGTGGATGCTCCTGTTACCAGTTAAACTGCTAATTGTGGAACCTTCCAGAACAGTGTTACTTGTATAACTTTTTCAGTCTTTTTTCCCCCTCTGTCCCAACCTTTTTGAGTGTGCTGTAGGCATCAGATTCTATTGTTATTTATATTTACAAAATGCAATTAGGTTTGCCAGTGAACACACTGAAAATGGTTTCTTTGAACTTTTATAAGTTAAATAAAAGTTCAAGCAGTTTAACAAATTACAGTTTTTAGATGTTATTTTTTGGAAATGGGGTTTGTATGTCAACATGGACCAGAATCTAAAAAAAAAATGCTTCCAACATTTGCAGAGTCCATGAAGAATTGCGGCTGTTTTATAGAAAAGAGTTATAGCCTCAGTTTTTGCTGATGACATGTAATATGTGCATAATTCAAAGGATCCAGGATACTTAAATACCATTCAAGCAAAGTGATTATATGATCAAAGACCAAATATCCCTGAAATCTGAACCACTTTTAAGTTATTCTCACATGTTATTATGTGTATGCGTGTGTGTGTGAGGGTGTGTATGTGTAAGTGTGTGTGTGGGTGTGGGATAATGGGAACTCCAAACAGTCATCCAACCGGTAATTTCCACTGTAGTTCTCTAACACCAATGAGAAGGCAAAGGTGAGTGTTATGTAAAAGATGTAATGGCTGAGATTTTCATCTGATATCTAAGGGAGTTAAAGGCTGGCATTTAGATTGGGTCCAAGGCCCAAGGCCCTGCTCACTTGCCAATGTCAGCATCATGGTTTCTTAGGAATAAATCATCAAATGGAGATTAACAGGAGAACGAGACTCACTAAACTAATTCACTAATATCAGCTGGGTACAAATAAAATAGCAGCACAGAAAATACTGACTCTTCTTTTCTTGGAGCATTATTAGTTTTGTGGACAGTGTTTGCTAGGATTTAAAGACACTCGGGGCATATTTTACTTCAGCATTTTACATTCAGTATTTTATTTTAAGCAATCCGATTATGTGTGTATGCCCTTATTTCCTTATGGCAAAGCTTATTTCTTAGCTTGTTGTGTTTTCACTGACAGCATTTTTTATCACATAGAATAGAAGCATAATAGTGTAGCTCCTTAACTGTCTTACTTAGTAACTAGGTAATCAGTTAAATGTGGATTAAGCAGTCTCCAGAATAGCTGTGACAGATTCTCCAAGACACTCAGTAAAACCTACCAGCTAATTACTGTACAGTACGATGCAGAAGTCTTAGGCACATGCAAAGACTCGCTGTAAAGCAAAGATGCCTTCGAAAATAATCAAGTTTTATGTTTCTATATAAAAGAAAACATTGGTGTGCCTGTTTCTTAAACAGTGTTCCCAGGGACAATGCTTGCAGTTTTATGAGGAAATGAGCTTTTAAGTTTTACTGAGCATCTGGGAGAATCTACCACAGCTCTTCTGGAGACTTTGACTGTCACACTTACTTCCCAGCAGCCTCCATTATGTTTTTTTGCCTCAAACGTGACCTGTAATGTGTTGCTTAAAATGGATCAATAACCACAGTACTGTATGTATTGCTCAGAGTAACTCACAGTTGTGTCACACTCATGCCATGAGAGTCAGCAGAACTTTCCAATACCTAATTGCAATGAAATGGCATTTGGCTGCTTTGGCTCCCACAATAATATTTATTATTATCAATATGACAATACAGTTTGTTTTTCAAGAAATCAAAGAGTTTGTGCTGTTTGGGTTTACTTGAGCTGTGGTATGAGATAATATACATGGTGTCTGGAAAAAAAGGCAAGCCTTTTTGCTTTTCCAAGAACAGAAAATGGTTCCCAGGGCAGGGGTGGGGCTCAGTAGTTAAGGTGTTGGGTTACTGAATAGAAGGATGTGGGTTCAAGCCCCACCACCACCAAGCTGCCACTGTTGGGCCCTTGAGTATGGCCCTTAACCCTCAACTGCTCAGCTGTATAAAATTAGATAAATGTAAGTCACTCTGGATAAGGGTGTCTGCCAAATGCTGTGAATCTTCCCTTTTTTCCAGACCCAGCGTACAATATTGTGCCATACACTATTTTGACCTTTTGCCCTTCATGACTCCAATTTTCCAAACAATTGACATTTAATTTTTACAGCATAGCATATTAATGTAGAAAAAAAATATTGTGTGCTATTGACGTGCTTCAGGCTAATAAGAATTAACATTAAGACAGTCCAAATGTGTTGTAAGTCTTTGGTTGAAAAAATAATAAATAATAGACTCTCCTTTGACTGCAGGTGTGTGTACTAATGAGGCTTTTTGAGGAAGCTGGATGATGCAGTACAAAATGAACAGTCCCTGTTTTATGAAGAAATGATGTATTCAGCAGGTTTGGCTTGATCCTATGTTTTCTACCTCATGTAGCACTCCATGCAGGTGTGTACACACCCACATTCTGCCTTTACATGATTAAGAAGCTAATCAAGGTAAACATGTTGGCATGGTGGAACATGTTCTAGCATCCCACACATTGGCGTGCAACCAAAAGAAGGATTGCTTTAACACTCATAGAGAAAAGGAATAAAAAAAAAGGCATGCAAATGCAAAGCACTCTTTCATGTTTCAGGGAAAGAGGGATATTTATGTTCAATGGGTCCTCATTTCTCTTTCTCACACTTTACTTGGTCATACTTTGGCCACTCAGACAAAGCTCTCTTGTAGTCAGAAGGGAAAAACATAAGCTAATCCTTCTTGATTGTGGTCCTTTTCCTACAACCCCTGGGTCATCAGAGGGTCAGTCCACTCTCTTTTTTCTTTCTGTTTCTCTTCCCTCATGAGCATGGCTTAGTAATGGAAGTCAGAAAGGAGTTCTAATTCGGCGGACACGGCAACAGATTAATTGATGGAGGGTCTTTGATCAGAAGCGGCAACTAAAAATTCATGCCATTCAACAATGATCAAAAAGGCCACAATGACGAGAAGTAGGGGGTCACAAAGATCCAGCAGTAAATCTGTATTCCACACAGTCAGTAGAGAGTATAGTTATGGCCCCCTGGGTAGTAATCAGGAAAATAGGACACAGGATTAAGTGAACATTAACAATGATTAATGGGGAACATGAAGAAGGAAAAAACAAAGGTTGCAGTTGCCTGCCTGGGTTGGAGCTGAGCTTTGAGGGACCAATTTTAGCCACAGCATACAGTATATCCTGAATGTGTCCCAGTGCATGCAGGGTGGCTATTGTGCAATTTGGTTGTATTTTTTACAGAATAGTTTTTATACCGGTGGGATATTCTACACAAGCAGGGAACATTTGCACACACCTTGTCACAAAAGGGGTTTCTTTGTTTTTACTATTGCCTACTAATTTAGTATAATAATGAACACATTAACACTATCAGATAACACATTTAGAAATTCTTGGAGTCAGATATTTGTGGAACCAATGAATAACCTTCGTCTGCTCTTATTGCTGCTATTGCTTTTAGATTGAACAGTCTTCTTAATGAAGCTCTGCATGGACTTCTAAAGGCTTTGTTTTCTTCTAAACAAAATGATTTGTTTTGTAGATAACTTTTAAGTCACAACTACAGGCATAAAATACATTTTTGCCTTATAAATAAATTTATACATAGCCATTCACTTTTTTTGCATTTGTCTTAGAAACACATTTCGGCCATAAGCTTTTCATTTTTGTTTTAAGACTAAGAATAGAAATATATGTTTAATATAGTGTGTCAAAATCTTTTACTGGTAGTGTATTTATATCTGTTCAGCTACGTGAGTGTGTATTGCTCCTGTACTGCTGTGAGGCAGACAGGATGTTCCCAGGCTGTAGCAACAGGCAGCTGGAGGCTGGAGAGTTGCCAAGTCAAACCTGTTGCCACTAGACTGAAGGCAGCCAAGCTGCACTGGAAAACACTCATGCCTCTGCTTCCTATGAGAGAGAGAGAGAGAGAGAGAGAGAGAGAGAGAGAGCACCAGATAACTATACTGTTGATAGAGGACAAAAACAGACAGATCCTCTCACATCAGACAACAGCTCCATGGAGGAGGGTAAGCCTGGGAGAGTGAGCGAGAAATAGGAGAAAGCATTTCCTTCAAGTGGACAGGCTGCCAAGCTTCTTTCATTCTCTTGGCCCTCATTCCTCCTTCCTCCCCTTCTCCTCCTCCACATCCCAGAGTGGGAGTGAGGTACATAGACCTCATATGGAAGCCATTAACCCAGGCATCTGAGACTCATCATGCCGGGGAATGTTTACCGAGATGTGTGCTGTGATGTCAGAGAGCGGCTGCGAAGCACAGGCGGCAAAGTGCTGTGTCAGGATGGGGGGTGGTGGGGTGGAGTGGGGTAGAACGGGGTAGTAGGAATGAGGGAGGGGGACGACAAAACGCTGAGCCTCCAGTTTTTTTCACCACACCATAAATTAGCGCAATCCCTGATGGAAAACATTCACGCAAAGCCAGGCCACAGGACCTACAAACGCTCTCGAAATACTGTGTGCGGTTATGCATGTTGTTCCAATTAAAACCCGAAAGTAACACCACCATTGAAGTTCCACCCAAAGCCATGAGCCCCTAGAGCAGATGATACGAGGCTTGGAAACAGCTTGATGCTGGTTTTGATATAAATTCTTGGATTATGCCTTAATGGTCTTGTCAGTTACAAAATAATAGACCCAGTCTATTAAATAACAACAGAGGAAGATTTCCTGTATTAAGGTTTCCACTTTGATGTGGTTGGTGAGTTCAACATGAGCTTTCATGAGACACAAATAACAAACAAAATCTGCACAACGTTAAGTTGCTTGCTGCCTACACACACACACAAACACACACGAACACACATACACCAACATTCTTGACCAGCCTCTTGCTCATTATACCTTATCATGGCCATCATGGCTAAATCTTTTCCTCTCATTGCTCCAGCCCAGCCTGTATGCCCAGTCGGTATGCCCAGACCTGACTTTAGTACCACAGCCTTGCTTTATGAGGCTTGATAGCATCAGTTCCTAAATATAAACTGTTCCCAAAGCACCAGCTAACAAAGGCCACACCATCGTCAGGAAAAAGGAGGGCTCTGACTCTCTGAGTGGCTCCGCAACAACAGGAAACACATGTTTGTGGCAGGGTGACAGAGACGTGAACCCAGATACACCACTGGGGCAGGTCAAAGTGAAGCTACGCAGTGGACATCACTTCCCCTTCCTGTCGCAGTGTGACTGGAACGGACCACAGGAAAACCATGGGGGAGAAGGGATGCAGCAGAGGAAAAGGTGCAGGGGGTATTAACCAGGTGAAGGGGAGCAGACAGGTTTATCGCCTACAATATAACATCCTATCTGAGCTCAGGATGGGAACTGTGGGGATGTGGGGATGTTGTCATAGTAGAAAGGAAGGTCCCACAACATGACCTGTGACATTGCTACTATCAGTCTGGCTATGAGTGTCGGGTGGAACAGTTTTATATTTTTAGAGGTCCCTGCACTGTACATTGTGTTTCCTCTTTTGCAGCCATCAGGGATGAATGAGTAAGGTATTCATTTCAATGACCTTTTATTATAAGGTGTATGGCCTTGTACTTTATCGGAAAAACTACTTCTTATGTCATACATAACTTAACCATGTAGGTTATGATTCCTAACCCTGCGTTATTAGGTCCCATAAGTTTCCTGCATGTGTATATCATTTGACAATATGTTTTGGCATCATATTCACACTTTACTCTAGAAAGGTTATGTTGTCAGTTTGTAAAGACCTTAGTTGCTATTACTCAACGGTTTACCATAAACACTGTGTACGGTGGATGAGAAATGGCTTAAGTATAAATAAATAAATGCACAAATAAATAGTTTAATATATAAATGAATTAATTGTTTAATACATTTTTGTCATGAAAAAGGGCATATTAAAATAAATGTCTTGAATTTACTTCTACATTTCCATACAACAATGTCTATCCACTTATGCACATTTATTTACATCTTATCCACATTTATTTATTTATTCAATTATTGACTACTTTATTTTTTCTGTATTTCTGCATCCATTTGCTAATTGAGTGGGCGGTCCTAAACTCACTCACACAAACTCACACCAGACAGAAGCAACCGATTCCTATCAACTATGCATGATTCAAGCTTACTACGCAATAGCTTCACAAAATCATTCGCCAATGATCTTTAATCATTAACGATGACTCATGACAAATGATATCACTAATACAGGACTGCATGAAATGAATCAATGTTAACATGTAAGCAAAATTTCTTGTAGCTAACTATGCAATGGCAATACTGGTAATGCTCCGGTGTAGCAGAAAGCAGCCCCTGTAGGCCAAGGTAGTAGTAAGGGAGGAACGAAACGGTCCTATCAATTTAACCAATTCTGCTATAGAGTGAGTTTAGGACCACCCACCCAATTAGCATATAAATGCAGAACAAATAAATAAATAAATAAATAAATAAATGTAGAAATAGACCAAATAGACATTGTTGGAAATGTTCTTTTCATATGTCCTTTTTTCATGGAAAAAATTAATTTATTAATTTATTTAATTATATACTAAGCTATTTATTTGTGCATTTATTTATTTATTTTTTTTATTTATGCTTAAGTCGTTTCTCATCCTCCATAACTGTCAACAGTAATGGAACGAATAAACCAGGTAGCTGAAAACCAAACCTTAGCTGTCTACACACCATACATCGAGATCATTTCCATGTTGGGCCACAATTCAGGGTTCTCCCTGGAGTATTTACTCTGGACTTGTGTGTATTCTTGGAATCAAATGGAAAGAACAGTCATGTGTGTTTTTTCTTGAATAACAATTCTGCCTGGATGGAAGTTCTGAACCTGAATGTTTGTGAACAGTCTACAAGGCCTGTGTGTTACTGCCAGTGGAAGCATAATTATTAAGCATTTTGTTTGGTGAAATCCAAAGGCCCTAAACATCAAAACTCTTTGTATGCCCACAATGGCACTAGTCATTTGCCTTGCTCAGTCATAAATATTCCTAAATAGACACAAGGGGTTTAGTCAGTGCCCCTACTGAGTTTAGAAAAAGATAATCTCTTGCCTATTCTGAACACTAAACAATCTGCCAAAGTCAATGTTTTTGCAGTGCAGTAGATGAAAGTGTTCCAGAAGCTTAGAAGGAAGTCACCATGCTTCCTGACCTATAAAAGGAGAAAAAAACAATCCACATTCACCTAGGTATGTGGTTAGTGAACATAAATTTTGTCTACATTTACCTCAGACATTAATACCAATGGCGATAATATTGTGCGTCAGACAAACATGTCTGCTTCCCTGCCTGCTTGTTGCAGAGGATGAACTTTACGCATAATGTTTTGTCATGTAGGTCTTGTTGGAACTTGTACATAATCAGTGTTGGCCAAAAACAACACAGTGGAAGGCAGTGGGTGAGGCTTGTTAGTCACATGCCTGCAGGTGTGATGGGAGATTAAACATGCTGCTCCTAAACTTCAGAACCACTTCGGGGACTTTCTAACCACAATGACTGATTTAAGATCTGCATTCTATGTAGTGAAATCATTATTCAAAATGTAACCGGACTGAGGTTATTGACTTTGGAACTGTAATGAAGGCTCAGAAAGAGCTGTAATGTTACACTGAGCAGAAACACCAGAAGTTGCCTTGTAAATTGGGGAAAATGGCCTCTCTCGTTCCATGTGAGGTCAAACCAGAGAGACTGAACGTAACTGCACGGAAAGACAGTACAGAAAGAATGGATACGAACGTTAGACAAATTTATTATGCTGCTTGCCTTCTCTAAAACTAGTTTCCTTTCACTCCCCCCAGCTGTCTGCTTGGATGGGTTTCCAGTACTGCGTTATTTCGAGAGCAGTGAAAATAAACACATGCTTTGAGAATCAACATGCATCCAAGAGCAATTCATCTGTGTAGCAATCTCACCATTATATAAGAGCACTTGGTTGTGGAATTCACATGACCATTTATTTTACTTGATTGCTTCAGATGTGCTTCGGTTGCGCAAGCTTCATTAACCAGAATGGTGGGGTCTAAATGGCTACCTGTACACCCAATTTCCCCCTTGATGACCATGATGCCCGTTTTTGGCAAGGCAGGGTTTTTTGTTTGTTTTTTTGTTGTTTTTTTGCTTGTCCATGGCCATTATCAAGAAGAAAGTTAACAATTAATAATATGTGAAGAATAAAAATGCTGTCTGGTTATGGCTCTTTAGTGATGGCTCACTTTATGCAACTTAAGTGGTTGGTTGGGCCATCTCATGAAACTCAGACATGTTTCATGTTTCACAAACAAAAGACTCCTTTGACTCCTTAAACTCTTTTCTAAAACTCGGTCGGCTAAATCCACTGTATGTCAGTGTAATAACCATCTCTTGAATTCACATCCAGGCAGTATGGTTAGACTTGTTTGGCAAGTTTACACAGTAAAATCAGAACATTATTCCCATGTCTGATGTCTATCTAATGTTTAACTAAACAGCAAATTTTTTTCCTATTCCGTGTTGGATCTCATTCAGATACTGACATGGGCATTTCACTAAAGGATCACATGACCATAACTCACCAACTAAATCTGATCAGATAAAGAACAAAAACAAATCTGAACAGAGAATTTCACTCCACTGAAACCTGATCTGTTTCCTGGTCTGATGGGAATCAAATGTTGAATAACTGACAGATATCTGGTTTTGGAATATGTTGCTCTGCTATCTCGAATAACACAATAATTACAGTGTGCAAAAAGCTTTTTTTTTATGCATAGCTTTTTTTTTGTTCTTTGAAGTCAGTAAACTAGACTGCGGATACTATATGCTATGAACTGCAGCATGCTGTATGCTGTATGTATATTTCATGTCATTTCAGTGCAGAGATTGCTACCAAGATAATTTTCATAATAAAGAAAATAAAAAAAATGATTCAAGTGTTTATATCAGCAACACAAAGACTGACATAAAAGGTGATAAGAGAGGAAGTGAGAGAGAGAGAGAGAGAGAGAGAGAGCTCTCTTGGAGTCTTGGCTGAGAAATCATGTCGAGTGTACCTTTGCACACAACAGCTGGACTGCTTAGCCAAGGCCACATCCGGATTCCTGCACGATTACCATGCCTGTGTTCCCAGTGCATCCTTCAGGGTGTTATAATGACATCAGGGGCTAAGCAATGATCCATGACTGCATGACAAAATCATAGCTACATTAGCAACGGGTGTAATTAAGGACACTCTATCTAATTCCTATAAGATCTTCTTTGTCAATTCCTATAGCCCTCTACCCATGGCTGTCTTAGTCCCTGTCCTCCACTTCCCCTCACACTGTTTAAGTTTTAGGTGGGAAACAAGTTAGTGGTTTTGTCCACTATGGTCAGCACACTCAAATGGGAAGTAATAGGAAGGGAGGGGTATGCGTGTGCACATTTCCACTCTAAGATGGCTTTGACTGAGCTGAGATTGCTGGGATTGTGGATTGAAAAACAGCCAAGTCTAAAATGTCTCTCTCATACTGAAACTCACATCTGCAGCTTCTCACTCTTTCCACTGCTGGGTTTGATGAACAATGACATGTGCTGGGCTGACCAAGCACCCAATCAGAGGAGAGATGTGGTAGAGAGCTTTGGCGTGGGAGTATGTTTGTATGTCTGAAAAGGGGATGTTCTTGGCTCAGAAGCAATTAGAGATCAGATGTTTTACTCCACCAAGGACATGCTTAAACTCCTTGCAGTTGACTTGTGGTAGATGTAAGGAAATCAGAACTCCTTGAAGTTTGTGAGAAAATGTAAGCAGCAAAGACCCTCATCTTCTCTCTTAGTTCCTGTTTTTCTTCTTGGTCAAGTTATTGAAACGTAAGGTAGTAAAACAAGGACCCACAGACTATATTTGAGGTTTTATGTTAACATCAAAACCACAAGCAGGATTTCAGCCATAACCAGTGGTAGGCTCTGAATTGATGTTTCTAAAACACCAAATAAGGGTTTGATTATGTTGTCCGCCTTGCTCTGAATACAGGAAGCGAAACTACACAGGCTCTCTTAAAATCTTGTAATTGTTTACCTATGATGAAAGCAAGCATAAAAAAATTGCTACCATTACATTTCAACAGAATGGCATAAAAAAGCTGTATCCAAATGATCTACAATGATGAAGGGCAGTTTATCATCATTTTAAAAATAATTGCTTTATAATTATAATAATTGCTCATTCACTTTCACAGCTGACCTTCACTGAAGCACTGAAGCTTTTTTCTCTCCATAGCCAGAACTATAGGATGTTTCAAGAAACGTGGAGGTCTATAACGGAGGACCTCCGTGGTGTTGTAGTGTGATAGTGGAGTCATTATTGAAGGATTAGCTAAGGGGATCAGGGGCTTACCCAGCAGGCAGCTGTGCACTCAGAATCCTGGCCATAAACAGACTGTGAGAACCGACTTCTCACCGGTCGACCTTCAGTACTTTTAAGAGGCTGCTGTTTAGTCTAGTCTAGCGGGCAACAGCAATTTCAGCTCATCCAAACAAGAAAATTTCATTTATTAATGGCTGTATAAGCTGTACGCTCATACATAATGACATGGCTGTATCTGACTAATGGATGCATCTGACTTAATACTTTGGTAAGTGAAAAGGAAACATTATATGAAAGGATGATTGATGATTAACATAAAATGGCTCTGTGCACCAGTTGCTGGTATTTCAAGATTCCAGGAAATTATTGACAAGTTTTGTTGATGTAGGCATTCAGATGAAAAATAATGTGAACTAATATTTATACTGTTCTCAGGCAGTCTGAATGTGGCTTTGTTCAGTGACCTTTATTCTGGTTACTTAAGTGACTGCTGGGAAACACAAACTGTGTAAAACAGTGCAATAAATGCAAATGGCTGCAATTAAGTAAAAGAGCATGAATCCCAAATTACTCTTTCTACAGAAGAGGAGGCTTATGGGAATGCACAAGCAGACAAACAGAGACTGGGACACAGAGAAAGAGATTTACTCACACTATTGCCACTTATAGTTTCAAACACTGAAAAACAACACACAAACTCATAATCCCATACACAGAAACAGCTGGACTGGTGTAAAGTGCTTGGCTGCACTCAAGCTCTTTAAGAGTCCCAGCAGTATAAGCAAGCTTGGTTTATTAGCCAGCTGAACATTCACTGGCACAAAGGCCAAGCCTATGGTCACGATTCTGAAGGGCTGTGTAATGCCTGATTTATAATTCAGCAAAGATGCATGGAAATGTATTTCAGACTAGAAGAAGGGGTTTATGGGTAAGCATAACTCACCAGCATGCCAACATGCATACCTCATTTTGCATCCATACCATAAAAAAAAACATACTGACTGGTTGAGTAAAGGAGCAAGCACTGGAGTTGGGATGACCACAGATGCCAAACATTTTCCAGCCCAAACTGAATTAACACTGAAGAACAGCACTTACACAACCAGCTTTCAAAAACAGTGCCTGTGAATTCTTGGAATGAGATACAAAAAACCTTGGAGCAACTACAGCATAGTCATGTAAAGTGTAAACAATTTCATCAATATTGTTCATCATATTCAGGGATATTTGCATACACACTAAAGTACTAATTACTTAATAGGTCCACCATGTGATCTTGGAGGGAACATTCATCCATTTATGGAGTATTTTTATGGCCATAAGGCTGTTCTAAGTTTTGTAGTCATGGTACACCCTTGAAATGCCCATATGTGAAAATCCAAACTTTGCTTCTACCTCTGAAACACCTATCTCATGAGCTCCAACTATTAAACCGTGTGGAAAATCACAAAACTCGTGATAACTTGCCATTCTCAAAGCGGAAGCAACTCTAGAAGCTTCCATAGATGTCTTACATAGAGGCAACCAATGATGTGCATAGGTGGCATTGCTATGTATTTTGCATAGCCAGTACCAGTACCAGTTCTTCTGGCACTTCAGTGTCTACTGAGCAGTAATGCATATAGTTATGTTATGAACAAGTTGGTTTAGGGGATAGACATGCAAAGATCTGCATGCCACCTGTATGTCTGCAGATTCACAGATACAGAAGTATAATTCTGCCCCATAATAAAGGAACCCCTTATAACTGGACAAAAGGAGGGCAGATTGGGAGAAAATGGACCAGTGAACTACCAGAACTTTTAATTTTTAATTTAATTGTTAATTAGATATACCTTGCTGTACTTGCCCATACGCTTCCCGACCTTCTCTCTTTTCACCCTTCTGTCAAGTATCGACTTCTCCCCAACCTCTCGAAGACCTGCAAGTGGGATCTTTTAGGACAGAGGCACTGATGTATATATGGGGTCAAAGGTCTCCTGCGGGGGTGCAGCAGACAGAGGAACCATGGCAATGCCATCTAATATGATTCCCTAATGTGCTGTGTGGTTTTTTTTCCATGGTTTGGAGATTTTTATTCCTCTGGCACAGTTCCAGCATTCAGCTGTATGGATGGCAGAGGAGGGGGAACGCTGGGAGAAAGAATGATGTGAATATATAAACTGAAGGCCACAAGCAGTGTCTGGGTCCCATTTGGAGTTGTTCTGGATGTACAGCTGGATTTCATTTATGCCCAACCTCCCCCCTTACTTGACTCTACAGTACCACTCCCTTTCAGATGGGGAAAAAGTATGCGTGCATGCACCCACACACCCACACACACACGTTTGTATTGCTATACTTGTAAGGGCTTTCCATTAACATTATTATTACTGCTGTTAAAAACTACAACAATAAAAACCCACATTCCATATTGGGAGAAAATGGTACAAAGATCAGATCAGATCAGGCATAAGATTATGACCACCTTCTTTTCTCTACACTCATTGTCCATTTTCTCAGTTCCACTTACCATATAGCTACAGTTACAGACTGTAGTCCATCTCTTTCTCTACACACTCTGTTAGTCCCCTTTACTCTGTTCTCTAATGGTCAGGACCCCCACAGGACCAACACAGATCAGGTAC
>JAOVVG010000042.1:8982264-8995606 GCA_028566375.1 Leptodoras nelsoni | reverse complement strand
TCTGCCTCTGGGACGGGGAGCAGGAGCATTGGGATGTGTCAGGTGGAATTGGTCAAGGAGGGCCTTGTCGAGGACGTCAAACCACTTGGTCCATGAATTGTCCTCGGGACCAAAACCCTCCCAGGAGATAAGATATTCAAGACCAACGGGAGTGCGACGGGAATCAAGGATGTGGGAAATAGTGTAAATAGTGTTCGGCAGTTTGGAAAGCGGAGGGAAGAGCCGGAAGAGCCAGAAACTTAACTCCCTTGGAGAACCTATCGACAATGGTGAGGATGACGGTATTGCCCTCCGACTGAGGGAGATCTGTGACAAAATCAACGGCTATATGACTCCAGGGGCGGTCAGGCACAGGCAGAGGAAGAAGCTTGCCGGCGGGAAGTCTGTGAGGGGTCTTTGAGGCGGCGCAGGTGGCACATGAGGCTATGACCTCGTTGGTGTTCTTCCTCAGGGTAGGCCACCAGTACTTGCTCCTCAATTTCTCAGCAGTCCTTTTTTCTCCTGGGTGACCAGCAGCGGGGTTGGTATGAATAGCCATGATGAGTTCACTATTGAAACTGTCAGGTACGAAAATCCTCCCCTGCGGGATTTGCAGTTCACTAGAGGGAGGATCTCTGGCATTGGCACTCTGAATCTGTTCATCTAGCTCCCAGGAGAGGGCGTGACAGAACACCTGGTGAGGTAGGACGCTCTTGACCGGAAGGGAGGTCACATCGGGAGGATCAAATATCCGAGAGAGCGTGTCGGCTTTAACATTGTCCTTACCCGGTCTGTAGGTTACCAGAAAGTCAAACCGATTGAAAAATAGGGACCAGCGCGCCTGTCTGGCGTTGAGTCTGCGGGCTCCCTTCAAATATTCCAAGTTGCGGTGATCAGTGATAACCAGCACTGGGAATTTAGCTCCCATAAGCCAATGTCTCCACTCCTCAAAAGCCAGCTTTATAGCCAGAAGTTCCCTGTCACCGACATGGTAGTTCCGTTCGGCTGGAGAGAGTTTGCGTGAGAGGTAGGCGATGGGGTGTAGCCTGGGTGGAGTACCCTGACGTAGGGATAGCACGGCTCTAATTCCCACTGAAGAGGCGTCAACTTCGACTTGAAACTGGAGCTCAGGATCCGGGTGAGCCAGGACGGGAGCCATGGTGAAAGCCATTTTAAGCTTCTGGAAAGCGTGTTCAGCCTTATCGTTCCATTCGAGACGCTTAGGTTTGCCTCTGAGGAGAGTTGTGAGGGGCAATGCTGTCTGACTGAATGAATCGCCGGAAGAAGTTGGCAAAACCCAGAAAGCTCTGCAGCTCCTTGACGGTGCGGGGAGTACTCCACTCCAAAATAGCGTCGACTTTGGCGGGATCCATCTTGACCCCTTGTGCATCAATAATGTAACCGAGAAAGGCGATGCTCTCCCGATTAAACTCGCATTTCTCAGCCTTGATGTAGAGACCGTTAAGAATCAGGTTCCTGATTTTCTCCTTGGTGTTAGCGATATGGGTCTCCAGGTCAGGGGAATAGATCAGAATGTCGTCGAGGTAGACTACAGCACAGGTTCCCAGGAATCCCCGTAAGACGTCATTCACCAGGCTCTGAAACACTGCCGGGGCGTTAGTGAGCCCAAACGGCATGACCAGATATTCCTAATGGCCTGTGGTGGTGCTGAACGCGGTCTTCCACTCATCCCCCTCTTTGATGCGGACCAGCTTGTAGGCGTTGCGAAGATCGAGCTTAGTAAATACTCTGGCAGATCGGAGCTGTTCCAGGGCTGAGGGAACGAGCGGAATAGGGTAGGTAAACCTTTTACTGATCTTGTTGAGCTCGCAGGAAGTCACCCTCGGCGCCAGAATCTACAAGAGCTGAGAGAAATAACTGAGAGTGGGGTAGGACCACTCGCACAGTTAATTTGGCAGAATCTTTGGAAATGGGAGATGTGAGGCTCACCTGGCCGCAAACAGGCTTGTTCTAGACACTACTGGGGCGATGGGATGGTCTGAGGGAACAGTCCCCGATCTGGTGATCCTTAGCGCCACAGAGGTTGTTAAGGATGCGCTCCCAGCGTTCACGCGCCGATAAACGAGATCGACCCAACTCCATGGGGACCGAGGTAGCTGGACACTTGGATAAGTGTGAGGTTAGTATTCTATGTACAGGGTAAGAGGGAATGAACATGAACCAGCAGTGGTGCTGGCGCCGCTAACCAACGCACATGCTGCCGGCCGACTCAACGAGCTGCAAATTATAATAAAGGAAAGCTCCTACACGAACAGAAACCTAAACTAGCAATGAACAGACGAAGGAGCACAATAACCAAAACAAAAGACAGGGAGAGATGCAAACGCGAGCACACACTAGCAAGCGGGGTAACCAAGCACGCAAACACACGCACAACAAAGAGCAGGCACGCACTCACCAAACAAACAGAGAAACACAGTCGCGCGGGGAGAAGAATCACTCACAAACTGACGTGGAGGAAAAAACTGACGGAACAACGCTATCTATATAGAAGGGGAAAAACGCTCAGAGAAGGTTGACTGGCAAACCAATACTTCGCGAAGCCCAAACGCACAAGGCGCTCTAGAAATAAGAAACGGAACCGGAAGTAGGGACGGCCACACCCAGTGAGGAGAGAGAAACGGAATCAGAAGGAGGGACTAGAGGAACGAGGAAGGGAAGTGGGCGTGGTCTCGCGATTTCTAACATTAACACTGGGTCACATCATCTTTTACTTTTTAATCTTGTGGTAATTGATGTGTAATACTAATTGTTAGTGGCAATATTAATTGTTGCAGTTTTGCAATTGGAATTTTTTCCCATTCTTGCTGTGTACAAGACTTGAGCTGCTCATCAGTTTGTGGTCACTGATGTCTGATTCTCCTCTTCATGATGCTCCATACATTTTCAATAACAGATCTGGACTACAGGCAGGCCAGTCAAGCCACACTGTTGTAACTTGAATGAGGCCTGGCATTGTCCTGCTGAAATAGTCTTGGAGTTCCTGGAGAAAGCATGTGTTTCTCCAAAATACAAATATAAGCCTTCACATCAATGGTTCCTTCACATATATATGTAAATCACCCATGCTGTGGGACACTAATGCACCCACATGCCATCACAGTTGCTGGTTTTTGCACTTTTTGTTGGTAACTGTCTGGATGGTCTTTTTCATCTTTAGCACATGGACTCATCTAACCAGAGAGCATGTTTACACTGTCTTTCAGACCATGTCAGATGACTTTGGGCCTGATAACTAATATCTAATAACGTAGTATATGGCTTTCTCTTTGCATAATATAGTTTCAGGTTGCATTTCTTTTTGCTTTTGTTGCATTTTTAGTCCTACATTTTCAGGAAATGGGGTTTTGTGACAATGGTGGCTTTGCAACAAAGCTGCATTGCTGTTATTTTTGTACATATTAAGCAATGGGCTATTATTAGCCATTCATTTTGCATATGGCTGTCAGCCAACTGTGCGAGTAAAAATAAGGCAATTTAAAGTGAGTGACTGTGTAGCCTACATGTTTAATAATGGGTTGGGTTGCAGGATTTATATTAACGGGTCAGGGCATGTCCGGAGATAATTGAGTGTATTGAGTCGGTTCCAGTACATAGGTGTGGGTTTGCAAAAGTGGATGCATGAAGGATACTTGCAAAACACCCTTAAATAAACCACTTATCTTTCAATCACTCATGCACAAAACAAAATATTTCAGATGAAGTTGTTTGTATACCTTCATTCTAGAGGTTTTGTCAGTTCCTGAGTAACCTAGATTATTTTTTTGCATATGCTCAGTTTTTGTGAAGGGGCTAGAAACCTTTTCTTTTCAATCAACCAAACCTTCAAGAACACTGACACAAGGTAGGCAAAACTGATTCATCTTTTTGATTTAGAAATGATTCATCAAAATCTATTCAATCTGAAGTGCTTTGATGCTATCTTACTGAGTTAGACTACACTAGATTCTGTTTGAAATAGTTATGCAGAAGAAAGCAGCTTTACTGCTAGTCAAAACACTTCAGCTTTATTATTCATTCTTTAATTAAACATTTTAATTAAAAGATTAGCAAACATGAAATTTCTTTATTTACCAGGGGTTATAAATACCCCAGGCAGGAGCTGGAGGTTGTTTGCTGCATATTTCAAATATTTTTGAGGGAATATTAACATAATTAGGCTACCAGGATTATGTACAGTGAATTCAGTCTTACTGGGACCTCACCGTGTTGACACATTTCTTTGGTTTAGGTCTTTTATCCTTTTATTACAAAATCAAATTTCAATAACACATCCAAACAACGTACATCAACCTATTCTAATATTGTATGAACAAACTAGACTTAGTACTGTAAACCTGACTACATATCAGGATGTTGGCTTAAGTAGTCCTATAATGCATTTCGTACAGCAATAACAATTACATCTACATCAGCCTGTAAAATTATATTCACAGTACACTAACAGTAAACAACACAGTAAGTAAAAATATCGGTATACTATGTAAAAGGCCTAATTAACATTTATATTTCCCAGTGTTTCATAAATTAACCTTAATTGTGTGTGTATTGGTCATCGTTTTAACCTGATGACCAACGCCTTATATCAAATCCATGAAAATGTTTAGCAATTTGTGATTTGTGAAGTTATTCCTATAAAGTAATTTTCACGAAATAGTATACTAGTAGTTTGGTATTTCTAGGACTTTACAAGCTCCTGCATCCCTGGGGTAAATTTTTAAGACGTTTTCATTCGCAGCTATATGTGGGTAAGTGATGGCTGTACTGATTCAAAAGTACTTTTACATTTAGTTGGATCAACGTGTAGGTGTGACGTGGGGGTCTATTGCACACGAAAAGACCAATGGGGGAACACGAAGGAGGCGCCAACTAGCTGTGCTCGAGCCGCTAAATCTGGTCCTGTGCCCTAAAACTTTAAGCCGTTTGACTTTGTATAGGTGTGTGCATGCGTTCAGTTATCAGTACATAGAGGGGCTGGTGCAATTAAACACAATCTAACATAATCACACAATTTGTATATTGAATATGCCAAGAAACTGCGCTCGCGTGTAATCATGAGTGGATTTTTGTGTTTAAATGGCTGTGTACAGTTTGTGTGTGTGTGTGAGTGTGTGTGCGCGCGTGCGCGCCTGACATCACTCCTGCTTTCCTCTGTTTGACAGCGGCACGGTGACGCCTAAGTGAGACACTGCGCGCGCGTAACGGTGCGCGCCTCCGCACTTTCTTCCGCATCGGTGCTCGCGTTTCAAAGTTTCCTCTCCGAACCTAATATCTACGGAGACTGCTTCGGGATCTTTTGAGATTTTGTTAACCTTTGGTGCTCCACTTGAAGACGGCCAAATCATGCGCTCTGAGACTAATGCGCAGCAACGGAGTTTCTCCACCTGCCTGCAGTTCGCGGGGATTGGCACTTTTCTCTCGTGTGCTCGCTGAACGCTCCTGAGGATGAAGTTTGGCCAAAGCGTTTGCATCTTAAACGTGGGCGGCACGCGGTACGCTTTTCCCATGGATGTGCTAAAGGACTTCCCTCTGAGGAGAGTGAGCCGCCTGCACAGCTGCGCTTCGGAGCGAGAGGTGCTCGAAGTGTGCGACGACTACGATCGGGAGCGCAACGAGTTCTTCTTCGACCGTCACGCTGAGGCTTTCGGCTTCCTCATGCTCTACGTAAAGCACGGTAAACTGCGCCTAGTGCCACGCATGTGCGAGCTCTCCTTTTACAATGAGATGATCTACTGGGGTTTGGAAAGCTCACACCTGGAACTGTGCTGCCAGCGTCGTCTGGACGATCGCATGTCCGACACATGCACCCACTTCACCGAGGAGGAGCGTCACGTCGAGGACAAAGATGACCAAAAGGAGCAAGAGCAGCGACGGCGGCAAGGCACTGGCCGCGTAAAGGACTCCAAGTGGCTCGAGAGCATGCGCAGGACCTTCGAGGAACCCGCGTCCTCAGTGGCCGCGCAGATTCTCGCTTCCGTCTCTGTCCTCTTCGTCATTGTGTCCATGGTGCTCCTGTGCGCGAGCACTCTGCCCGACTGGAAAACGGCCGAAAGTAACGTGGTAGAGGAGCACAGGTACACAGAGTCTATAGACCATCCGGCCGGGTACTTATACCTTTTTTTCTAGTACCTTTCATGCACGATGCATTGCAGAATTTGTCAAAGCACGTTTTAAGTAGTCCTGTTAACGCTGATCATGTGCATGTCTCTGACCAAGACAGTTTAAGAAACCACACACTACTTCACGTGTCCAAGCCGGTTGACTTGTGTTTTGTCTTGTCTGTTACAGTTGCTAAATGTTCGTCTTTTGTCTTCGATCATAAAGCATAAAATACTTTACATATTAAAATCCGCATAGTTTATTTTTTTTACTTCTATAAACGCTTTATATTTAAATAAAGCCTGCAATTTTCCCGTCTAGCATTGACCCAGCAGACATACACTTTCACGGCACTTAAAACAGGATACATTTAAATATTTCTCCGTTTCCAAGTATAGTAAAAGCAATTAAAGTAGCACAACATTTGTGTAGCAGATCAGCGTTCAGGTCAAGCGTAATTGCCCCTGTCCAAGGTGCTGAAGCATCGCTGAGTTTAACGGAGGCCGTGAAACCAAAATGCCGAGTGTTAAATTTATTTTATAATGAATTACACAATGATTATACACTCTCGAGGGAAAGGGTACTAGAATGCACAATTCATGGTACAAATGCTGGTCCCTGGAGTGTGTTCCTATAGAGTGTGCCTGTAGTTACAGGACTTAGAGAATATAGCCAAATTTAATTTACGGTACATAATTGGCTCTCAAGGACCACTACTATGACTTTTACACTGTTTGTACATTGAAACAAACAAAATGGAGTTACATAGTACTATTTCTGTCAACGTGAAAAATTGTTGTATAAATATTATTTTCATACTAGTTCTGTGATTTATCTAACAATTACATTATTCTGGTGGGTTAGGTGGGTTGTAAAATTATTTGTGAAGCTGGCTTTTCTTGTTGTGCTACTAAATACATAGCATATCTTATAATGTTAAGGTACTAAAACAATTTGAATGATATAGCTGTGAAATTAATTCCTTTCACATATTCTGGAGTTGTTTTTTTCTGTCCCTTTAACCTCTTAATGTGTCTGTCCTATATCTATATTGCCACGTGGACTGTTCTGAAGGTGCTGGTACCGGTACCTGTGGAGCGCCCAGGCTTTTCTATGTCTGTGTGTGTGTGTGTGTGTGAAAGAGAGAAAGATGGTCAGATGTCAGGTTTGTCATTCAAGCAAAAAAAATATGTTCTCCATACCTGATAGAGGATGCTATTGTGGATATGTTCTCTTCGTAAAAAAATTCTTGTATTCCAGTTCAGTGCTTGCACAATAAGAGTTTTTTTATATATGGACATGATGTCCCTTTGATGTCCCACCACCATTAGTTCCACACCACTTGCTCCACTTAGAAAGACTTCCCTGGTTAAATATGCATCCATTTGCAATTTAGAAAAAAATCTACATAAGCAATACAATTTGTGTAAAGAATTTAAATTAGTACCTGATCTTACAAGTGGATGTGAAACTTCTCTTATAAAATATTCATCTCTACCAAGTAACAAGACATCTCTTCAAACATGCTTTAGCCTATGTTCCATATGTCTGTTGACTCCCTTTCAGCTTGCCCAGCATTGTCCTGGTCATAACAAAGAAACCTAAACTCCCCTCATTGGGAAACAGTGATGTTAAAAGTGCAAATATATTTGTTATTTTTGACTGGGCTCTGAACTGGACCTGTGGTTTTAATTCCTTTTGTATTGCTGAACTCCTTAAGACCTAGCAGCATTTTTACATGTCTTTATGAATTTTTATTAAACTGGCCAGACTCAAAACAGAAATTAAATGTTGTTGTTTTTTTTTACAAACGACACATTTGATCAATATGGCTTTGAGATGATTTGAAATTTATTTGACTTTCTTTAATCGGTATTCTAAATTTAGTTATAAACCACATCCAGTAAACCTTGTTAAATAAAATGGCATTATTAAACTAAAAATGTTCCTAGGTCTTAGAGCATGTTGAGACACTTGCATGACTAATGCTGTAGTACAGTCTCTACAAGGTAATAATAACTCATTTTCATGCCCAAATGAACTGGATTGTTTATCTTATGTATAACATCTATGCTAATTAGATATCAACCTCTTTTATATATTGTGCCAAAGAGGCAGCTGATTTTTAATTGGATGTCTATAATGAAATTTAATTACTTAGACTCTGCTTAGTACTTATTATAAATCAAATCACTTGCTACTGTAAATGCATGCTAAGTCAATGGCTTCCTCTCTGTTAATGCCTCCCAATTTTCTCTCACTTAATTGTGCGTCTGCTTAGGATCATCGAGGCGGTGTGCATTGGCTGGTTCACAGCAGAGTGCATCGTCCGTTTCCTTGTATCACGCGACAAGTGTGAGTTTTTGCGACGTCCACTGAATATCATTGACCTGCTGGCCATAACGCCTTACTACATCTCAGTGACCATGACAGTCCTGACTGGAGAGAACTCACAGCTACAGCGGGCCGGCGTCACACTGCGTGTCCTGCGCATGATGCGCATCTTCTGGGTGATCAAACTGGCTCGGCACTTCCTGGGCCTGCAGACGCTGGGCCTAACACTGCGCCGCTGTTACCGTGAGATGGTCATGCTGCTGGTGTTCATCTGCGTGGCCATGGCCATCTTTGGGGCCCTGGCCCAGCTGCTTGAGCATGGGCTTGACCTGAAGTCCAGCAATGAGGAGTATGCCAGCATCCCTGCCGCCTGCTGGTGGGTTATTATCTCCATGACGACTGTCGGCTATGGAGACATGTACCCCATCACCGTGCCAGGGCGTGTGCTAGGAGGCCTTTGTGTGGTGAGTGGCATAGTGCTTCTGGCACTGCCCATTACTTTTATCTACCACAGCTTCGTGCAGTGCTACCATGAGCTGAAGTTCCGCTCCGCTCGCTGCACCAGGAGCCTCTCAGCTGAGTTCCTCAACTGACCGTGTCTCTGTTGGACTTTAATGTGGACCTGTTTCTCACCACTATTTCAATAATAGATTCAGTTGATCCTCTTGGCTCAGTGAATGAGTCAAATATCTGGTCTCAGGTAGAGCTTAGAGGCTTGATCCTAAATGTGTTTACATGTACTTAGTCCACCTGGTACTCAACTCAGTCCACTGAGGAGCTCAGTGTCTACAGGGATTAGTTCCAGCCCTGCTCCACAGAAATTGATTTCACTAGAAACAAACAATTGTTGTGGTGCATAGTTGGAACAAATACTGTGTACTCTGTGTCCCTCCATGGTCCAAGTTGAGAGTCAATGGTTTTCCCAGCAAGTCCACCTTGCACAAATTTTCAGGAAGCCGAGATTCATTCAGCTGTGCTGTTTTTACCATAGTGACAGTTACCGGGCTTTCACAGTAGTAGGCAAGGCTACCATGGAAACGTTGGCTTTCAGGCCAGATATCCCAGTCAGGGGCAAACTGCCAGAGGGCAGCTTTGACTTATCCACCAGAGACCTCAAACAAGCTTGATATGGGCTAAAAAGCTTCATCCTCCCAGCCAGACAGACAGACACACGCTTCATCCACTAGCCATGGTATGCAGCCACTGAAAGATTTTAGCTTCTGAATATCTAGACATCCTACAATTTTGGCAAACATAAAGGAGAAAAACATTTAAACTTATTTCTTTCATTATTATTAGACCTACATTGATTTTAGAAAAACATGGTCCCAGAACTCAGTCTAGCAGCCCAGCTTCCCTGAAACAAAATGTTGGGTGGTTATATAAGCATTACAGGGTGAAATGTGCAAACACTCATTGAAATTATTGCATAAAATCCAATGATGTGTGACACAAAATCTGCAGGGATATCAGAAAACCAAGAGAAAGACAGTGAGAGAGAGAAAGAAAAAAAAGCGAAAGAGAGGACTGATGCTTAGCTGTGTAGGCAACTGTGCAGCATTGGCAAATATGTTAAAGCAGCACAGTGGGCTACTGAGCAGGAACACTGATAGATGTTTTGATTGGCCATGTAATAAAGTTCTCCCAATTTGCCACTGGCATGCTACGCTTGTAACTCAATTTGTCTACACACAAGAGTAGTGAAGAGCTTTGAGTTTTGTGCTACACTACGACAAAATGTTTTCATATTTCTTTTATTTTTCATGATTCTATTTTTCATAGAAAGCATCTAGAGGGTTTAAGAATGATCATAATGCCCAGTTGCCTTTAGGCATAACCCTTTTCATAAAAGAACTGGATTCAAGGAGAAAATGTTGTTACAGGAAAATGTGAATACAAATACTGATGCTAGAAGCTAGATACGAGAAATGCTAAAGCAGACTAGAATAATAACATAAGGTAATAGATATGGCATAAATGTTAGAGGGCTACGTATTCTGCTCCATTTGTCTGTTCATTTTAAGTTTTTGATCATTAAAAAAAAATAGATTTACATTTTTATTTTCTGTACATTTCCAGAAAAATTGCGTGGGATTTTTATAATGAATATTGGGGAAGATGATCCTGCTCAGACTAAAAGAAAACTAAACTGACCAAACATGCATGTAAATCGGTTACTTATGCTAAGGACTCTAACTATTCATATCACACGCATGGCTCATTTCAAAGCAAAGGGAGGTGTAATATCGCACCCAAGACACAGGTGAAAAAAAAACAGCTTGGACTTTACTGAAGAACACACTCTAAAAAAGGAATGGAACATCACAAATTCATCTCATATCCAGCTATTTTCCCTTTAACTGGCTGATTCCCCTCCCTGCTAATGCTGTTACTGTCACTAATGAGCATCTTCATTCACTTGCTGTCATCTCAGTGTTTCCTCTTGAGAAACTGATGCCTTGATTGGAAGACGATCCATTCAGAGGGCCATAAACGGAATGAAGATGTCTCTGATGTGTCTGATGTGCTATATTTTTCTTTTTGATAATTAAGCTCCATGTCATGTGGGAGGTCTGCTTTCACTATTCTCTTTTCTGTGCCTGATCCAGCTTCTCTCTCTCTCTCTCTCTCTTTCTCTCTCTCTGAGAGCCATTTTTCTATAAACACAGAGATGATAAAGCTAAAGCGTGTGTAAAGCCAATTTTCAGACTCCAAAGTGATGAAAGCCTTTTCTCCCAGGACCTCAAGGTCAGTTCGATATAAATGGTAAACATAATTCTCATTTACTTTACATGGTATGTCAACCAAACCCTAATGAAAAGCTCAGGATTTCAGTGAAAATGAACATAGTCATCAAATCGAGTGTCAGTGTTTGTTTAAACAAATGCCCTCTTAAGCCATGAGATTTTACAAGGATGATCATTTACTTAATTGCTAATACTGCCTGATTCCTGACAGGATGTATACAACATTAGTCAGTGCTATTTTAACAGTATTCTGAATGATTATATTCAATGTCCCTTTAAACAGATTTTAAGGCAATGCATAGCTTCATTGACTCACTGAACACTTAAGTAATTAGTATGCATAGTGGGTTATAGTAGGTTATATACAAATACACATTTTTATACGATTACTTGTTAATATAAAATCAAGTGCCAAGCTACAACATTGTGTATTATGATATTGTGTTCCCATACCGCAACTGTTCACTGTAATGAATCTACTATCTACTACCTGTATAACTTTCTGCCATTTTACTCATAAACTTATGTTATGTCAGTTGTAGAGATATATCTAAATGTATTCACTGGAACCCACATTTGTATAGATTTTGGCATTTCAAGATGATACCTGTTGTTTGAAACAATGTCCACAAATATTAAATAAAGTAAAACAACAGATTTTTTTGTAAAGAAATTCAAGAGAAACATATTTCAAAATGCAATTGCATATTTTACTCTGTGGCTTGAATTTCTTTGGGAGAATGTGAACTTGAAGGTAATTTCGGGTTTAGATATTTTATTATAGCCTAATAGGTAGCTAAGCTACTTTTGTAAAAGTCTCGTTAATAATAATGTCTAAAGTTGCAGTAATCTTTTTAAATAGTTTTTAGCATTCCCTATGTTTTTTAAAGAGACTCTATTTTGTATAAAGTAGCATAGAATATGTGTTTGTAAAGGCTGAATCAACTCTATATAAAATTTATCCTTGATGGTGAAATGTGATGGTCTCTGTGTTCATTTTGTGGATGTTTTATTTTTGTAAATAGTAGTCCTGGATATGCAGAGTGCCAGGGAGCCATTTAGTTACGTGTTGTGAGAAATGTGTGGAGGCCAGAGGAAAGACATTAGATGTCTCTGTGGCTAAATTGTAGTAAATAGCCAGGAATAAAGTTTTGACCAAAATAGTGTTTCCTGTTTATACTTTGATATCTCAACTTTAAGAAACCATAAATATCTTTCACCAAAATAAAGTAAAAATTGGTTTTGTTTACTTTATAAACTTGTGTAAGTTTTCTGCTTACAAAGATCATGTTGAATATGCATGACAGATCTGCCAAAGATGTCTAAAACCTTGGTACATGAACTTTCCTTACTCTTTACTCACTCTAAATGTCACTCTTTGATCAAGATACATGCTGTCAAAATGTTTGCAATGCAGCAGTGCCGTGACATCATCATAAGAGAGATAATCACATATACACTCTAAACCAACAGTGTAACATTTATAAAGGTCCTAACAGAATGGGGAAAATTTAGCCAACAGAACAGAACTCAATGGTGAATAGTCTGTCACTTTGTAAGCAAAGAATAAAGGCTGGTATAAACAGAAACATGGTTTTCATGATCATACTTACAAACTTATTTCCAGAAAAGTTGGGACGCTTTCTTAAAATGCAATGATCTGTCATTTGTTCATTTACTTGAAGCTTTATTTAACAGACAAAAGGACAAAGAAAAGAAAAGAATTTTCAGTGATTTCAATGACGAACTTAATTCTATTTGTTAAATATAAACACATTTAGAAATTGATGCTACAACTCACTCAAAATAGTTGGGACAGAGGCATGTTCACCACTGGGTGACTTCACCTTTTCTTTTAATTATACTTTTTAATTGTTTGGGAATTGATGATACTAATTGTTGCAGTGGGCGACATGGTGGCTCGCTGACTCTTTTGACAAGGCCCAGCTGTTAACTTAAAGCCGTTCCAGGTGACGACCTCATAAAGCTGACTGAGAAAATGCCATGATGTGCAAAGCTGTCAACTAAACAAGAGGAGCCTACTTTGAAGAATCTAAAATATAAAACATATTCTGGTTTGTTTAACGGGCGACACGGTGGCTCGGTGGGTAGCACTGTCGCCTCACAGCAAGAAGGTCCCGGGTTCGATCCCCGGGTGGGGC
>JAOVVG010000042.1:8949275-8959355 GCA_028566375.1 Leptodoras nelsoni | reverse complement strand
GGCTGGGCACCGGCTCCCCCGTGACCCCGTAACTGGGAATAAGCGGTACAGATAATGACTGACTGACTGACTGACCTCCCACACTAAAATGACAGCTGTTTCAGTTTCATTGTCTAACCCCTGACATTGTGTGCCATGGCAAGAGCCACGGTATCCAGGGTAATGTCAGCATACCAGGAAAGACGAATTGACGCTGTATTGGCCGCAAAAGGAGGCCCTACACCATACTAATAAATTATTGTGGTCTAAAATATCAGATGTTTCAGTTTCATTGTCTAACCCCTGTATATATACAGTACCAGTCAAATGTTTGGACACAAGTTCTCATTTAATGATTTTGGACACAAGTTCTCATTCAATGATTTTTCTTTATTTTTATTCATTTCTACATTGTAGATTAATATTGAAGACATAAAATCTATGAAGTGTTAATGAAGCCAGAATATGTTTTATACTTCATATGTTAGGGAATGGCTTTACAAAGTAGCTACTCTCCTAAAATTGCCTGCATCTACAGTTAGGTTACAGCAATAATTAAAAATTTCCAATCAATTGGAATGGTAACAAACTTCCCTGGATGAGGACCCATGTTTAATTTGAGCCAAGGCACAGTGAGGAGGATGGTAAGAGGGGTGAAAACAAGGATAACAATTGTACATTGTGACAACAATTTATTGTCTTTGTAAAGCTGCTTTGAGACTATTTCCATTGGCAGATATGCCAATAATTGTGGAGGAGACTGTGTTTGATGATTTGCAGTCATTTAAAAAAAATAGTTGTAGTCATATTTAGTAATAGTTTAGTAATTCTTAGCCATGTGTGGCTAAGTCCAGGTATGCATAATTAGTAATCAGGAGAACTTGAATGTGTGAGCTGGGAGTTTGTGTCCATGGTGGCCATAGTTGTAGGCAGAGGTGCATTCAAGGAAATTGGAATGGTTGCTATTTCCACAGCCACCAGAGGGCTCCAGAAGAATGCTGCAAACAAACTACAATCCAGGACTACAACTCCCACAGGGCCGAGTTAATTGGCTGCACCTGCTGGCGACCATTTTGGCTTGTTTGTTGAGAACACGCAGGGGAGTTAAAAGGACTGCTCAAGCCCTCCCCAGCGTGGATCAATGCAGTTCGGATGCTCTTTTTTTTCAGTGTAGTGATTTTCCAAGTTAAGTGTATCTCACATTTGCTTCTTGCCTCAGCTCACTTCAATCACCTGCTCACTATCTTCTCTCAGTTTCTGTTCTTTGTCTCCCCAGTTCCCCTGCTCCAGAGCGTGGTGTTCTATTGCCCTGAGATTCCTAGACCTTTGTTTTTTGGATTTTGCCCTTCTCTCTCCTTGTGACTGTACCACACTCCACACTTTGGACTATTTTTTATGAACTGTTTCCTTTATTTTCACCCCTGCATTAAAATAAATAAGTTTGTATCTGTAAAAAATGTCTTCTCCACTGCAAACTTTTTTCATGCTGAATGGGGAACTCACTGATGAGTAAAAGGTCACGGTTGTATTCAGCCTGCTTAGCGGCAAGGCCCTTCAGTGGACCACCCCGTTGTGGCACAACGCAGGCGAGGAAACCAGCTCTTATGCTTGCTTCATTGATCATTTTTACCAGCTTTATAATCACAGCGCTGATGGCCGGAGAGCATCTCTTGTCTATTTCACAAGGCAGCTGACGGGTGGCAGACTTTGTCTTGGAGTTCCATACACTGGCAACAGAAAGCGGCTGGAACAAGGTGGCTCTAAATGCCACATTTTGCAGAGGTCTCAGCGATAATGTCCAGAGAGAGTTGGTGTGTCGGGATATCAGCATGGACCTGGACACCCTGATTTCCACCACCATATCTCTCGACAACCTGGGCCTGGGCCCACTGGGCTCCAATACCTAGAGTCCTGGGAGGGGTATGGCGCTGAGGAAAATTCCTGGGTGGCTGCCAAGGACACCCTTGACCCTTTGATCATCAGAGGGTGCCAGAAGAACACTGCAAACAAACTTGATGACTTGATTCCATTTGGTGTGGGATCCTAACAATGGTATAGATGTGACACTGATATATACAATGTCACCAGAGATGTTGAGTACAGGGTCATAGTTAACTTTTTATTTATTTATTTAAACATCATGTGCTTTCTTTTAAAACAATAAGACACAACATTTAGATGCATTGACATTCAAGTATTCAGTTCTGACATTGTACAAACAAGACCTTTTCATTTTATGCTGCAGGAAACCATGCCAAGTGGAAAAGTGCCCTGTGTGACTACAGTGTGGTGGTGAGTCTTTCTGTCTGTATTAATTGTTCAGTTAATTCATATTTTCTCTCTTGCATGATTTTAAATTATTTACATAAGATACAATGACAGAAGAAATGACTTTTATATACAGTATCTCTCCATATCATGAAGCTGCTTGTTTTAATTATTATGACCTTAAAAGGAAATGCCGCAAGTTTCTTAGTCCTCTTACTAACTGGGATATTTATCAACAGACTTGCAGTGACTGGGTTCTGTTTCTGATTAGAAATATGCCTATAAATGACAGGATGCTTGATGACTAACATAAATCCATTCATCAGATGGGTCATTTGAGATTTTTTACAGCTCATATGGTCTGTAACAAAACAACTTAGATAAACAGCTTATTCAAGTGTCCTTTTACCTGAACACACTGTATGTGAGAACATTACTCATCTTGAGGCAAATGACAAGACCACAATGAACAATAGCTTCCTCTGCACTTTTGCAGAGTTCAGCGGTGTTTTGCATAAAAGATAAATAGTGTAGGAATTCAATTAAGTTGATGTAAATGTGTGTGGACATGTTGAGGCTCAAGTAATTGATGGATGATGAAAATATTTCAAAGCCAGTGACCATATAAGTATCATGTTCTCTGTTTCAGGTGCATAATAGATCCCTTGGGAAATGTGTCCATTCTTTCCTTCCCTTCCTGAAAAATATCCATACACCCAGTGTATTGCCTTATGAGCACTATCCCAAATGAGTTTACCATAATGACCCTTACATCTCCAGAATGCTCCACCTATCAGACTTTTTCTTGAATGGCTTACAATAGCTAAAGTCTAGGCCAAGTGTTGATGTTGTCAGCAAAGAAAAAAGTATCCATTAGGCAAAAGATGCATCCAAGCTAGACATTTGAATTCAGGATCATGCTTTGTCCTGCTGATACAAGAATCAGAATTGTACCATCTCAGTATACAAAATGGTGCTCTATCCCTATTTCCTACAGATATCCAACTGCATTTTGGTATTATGTACCAGCTGGGGTACAGCAATTGGACACTCATCTATACTAACTGGATTGTGCTGTGTGATAAAAAATAAAAAATAAAATAAAAAGTCATAATAGTATAAAATATAGTTTAAAATGCTGCATGTAATGTGTGATGTATTTCTGTCGTTCCTACGTGATGAACAGCATTGCATATCTAAATGTTTTATATTAACAGAGGTACATTTGAAAACATTTGCCTTTCCAAACATTCTGTGCTTTCGAATCTGCACTCTGAAGTCAATAAATATTGAGCACGGTTTGTGCCTTTTTCCAGGCAATTCAGACAAAGTCTTTTGTTGTTGTGATCTACTTCTGAACATAATATTGGAATACTAGGGTGATTCATTGCACCTACAGAATTTATTGATTTTAATATTATAGCAAGAAACATTTGTTGTCTTGCATTATGTAACTAGGGTGATGCTAATAGGGTTGGCGTTTCTTGTCTATTTTGGGCATTACTTTTTGTTTGAAGAAGAACATTTAAATGTTGTGAAAGCAGCACTAAAAATCTTGGTTGCCGAATAAGAAATTCTGTCTGCCTACAGAAATAGGAAATGAGACTTTCAAGTAACTGCATTATATTACAAGAAAAATTTAATTATTTCTAATGACAACATTTTAAACATTTTGACAACAATTACATCAAAGTTTGTTGGAGATAGTTAACAGGTACAGACAGTGCTGTAAAAAATATATTTGCCCCTTCCCAATTTCTTTTATTTTTGCATATTTGTCAAATATTAGTCAAAGGTAACCCAAATAAAAATGTTGTTCAGCCCTACCTGGCCCTATGAGAAAAAATTATTGCCCCCTTAGCTACTAAATCAACCACTTAACCAAATTCAATTGACTACTGGGTTCAATTTCATTATCCACACACAGGCATGATTACTGCCAGATCTGTTGAATCTAAGCATCACTTAAATAGCACCTGTCTGTCAATGTGAAGCAGGCTATAAAGTCTCAAAAAGCATGTAAAGAGATCTGAATGTAGATGTGAAACAATCAAACCAGTCTGGAAAGTGTTACAAAGCCATTGTCGAGGTTCTGGGACTCCAGAGAACCACAGTGAGACAACTTTGAACAGTGCAAGGCGTAAACTACTGCAGACCAAAAAGGCTTGTCTCATATTTGCAAAAAAGCATCTAGATGGGGACTGATGAGTCAAAGGCAGAACTTTTTTTTGGAACCTGTTGGAATGCTTTGTGTTATGTCTACTGCAAGCTACCCAAAGCTAACATTGCATTCCACCATAAGAACACCATACCAACATGGTGGTGTTAGTGTGATGTTCTGGGGCTGCTTTGCTTCTGCAGGACCTGGGCAACTTGTCATAACTAATGGAACCATAAATTCTGCTGTCTATCAGAAAATTCTCAGGGTGAATGTCTACTTGTCAGTCCGTAGTCTGTGCAGTTGTCAGAGGTTATGCAGCAGGACAATGATCTGAAGCACACAAGCAAGTCCACCTCTGCATGGCTCAAAAGAAACAAAATTAGGATTGTGGAGTTGCCAAGTCGAAGTCCTGACTTGAATCTCATTGAAATGCTTTGGCAAGACCTAAACAGGCAGTTCATGCTCAAAAACCCTCCCACGCAGCTGAATTAAAACAATTCTGAGAGTGGGCTAAAATTCCTCCACAGTGATGTAAAGATTCATCGCAAGTTATTGAAAATGTTTGATTGCAGTAGTTATGCCAATGATCGCAGTACTCGTATTTTCTTTATCTTATATTCAAATTAGTTGGTATGTCTGAAACATTTAAATGTGACAAAACACAAAACAATTCAGCAACACAAAAGCAATTGTGAAGCATCAAATACTTTTTCACAGCACTGTATTTCAGATAATGATGCATTATAGAAAATGATCATTTATCACAGCCTTGTGTGTATTGTACTGTCAAGCTTCACAATCAAGCTTATAGGGTTTTGATTCTGCAGATTATTTTAATTGATGTAACTAACTCTGCAAAGTTTTGACACATCACTAAGTCATGATTAGATGTCTCTCTCGTCGCTTTAATGGGAACTGTTCTCCTTAAAATATGGTTCTCTAAATTACTTATAAGTGCATGTGAGAAAATGCTCTCCACCACTTTCAAGAAAAAACAGTCGAGCGAATATCTTTTGGAAGAACTGTTTCTCTGGAATATGATACTGTTCCCATTAAAAGGAAGCTTTATATATACAGGCTATCTGAGTCCAGATCCCCAATAAAGAGGGTGGAACAGAGGTAATCCTGTGTTTTTTCCATGCCTGATGGTTCTCTTTAAACCTTTGTTCCTCTTTATGCCTCGCATGGCCTGGCAAATTGAGTGTGCAAAAGAAAAAGTGATGAATAAGGAGAAGCAAGGAATGTGGAAAAAGTACATTTATAATATAATGCAATTAAATCTTGACAGCAGCAGGAGGTTGTTTTTTTTACTTGTCTGTCTTTGCTTTTCATGCTTTTACATTTGCAAATAGCATTTTGTATCCTTCTTCCAAAGGTAAATAATCTGCTTCCTCTAAAGTATAATGTTTCAGTTTTAAAAGGCTGCAAGTTAAGTTCCCTAATTACCCTGAGATGTTACACAGAAAACAGTGAAATGTAAACTAATGCATTCACGTGAACTTTTATTTAACAGACAAAAGGACAAAGAAAAGATTTTCAGTGTTTTCAATGACACACTTAAGCCTATTTGTAATGATCCCACACTATTTGTTAAATATAAGCAAATGTAGAAATTGATGCAACACACTTAAAAAAAGCTGGGACAGAGGCACAGGTCACACCATGTTTTTTTTAAATATACTTTTTAATCGTTTGATGCTCCATACATTTTCAATAGGACACAGCTCTGGACTGCAGGCAAGCCAGTGAAGGCTCTCTATTGGAACTCATGCAGAATGAGGCCTGGCATTATCATGTTGAAATAGACATGGAGTTGTCTTGATATCAGCATATGTTTCTCCAAAATACCAATGTAACCCTCTGCATTAAGGGTATCTTTACACGATCACCAATGCCGTCACAGACACTGGTGTTTGCACTTTTTGTTGAATCTGACATCTGTTTTTCCCCAAAACAAGCTGAAATATGAACTCGTCTGACCACAAAATACATTTCAACTGTCTTTCAGTCCATCTCAGATGACTTCAGAGAACTCGCTGGTGTTTTTTTGCAAAATGAATATATGGCTTCCTCTTTGCACAATACAGTTTCAGGTTGCATTTTGTGGTGTCTTTCATTGTGGATGATGCAAAGTAGTTGAGGTAAAGAAGCTCTGCTGACACCATCTTCTTCTTTGTAAAGGAATGTATTAATACAAATATCAAATTAAAACAGAATTAGACAGGAGTCGTTCAGGCGTTGCGAATGCCTGGAGAACACCTCAAAAGCCAGATCTGTGTCCTAAAGTATGCCGCTTGAAGAACTTCCTTATATAGGTTAGTGACGGACTCTTGGCGTCATTCTGTCTGGTCGAAGTCCTTTAGAAAACCCGATGCATGAACTCTGTCATGAACAAAGTCATGACTATACCTGATTATTATTAATTACCAAAGAGGCCTCGAAGATCTTTTGTACATTTCTAGAAGAAACACTGAAGGCCAGAGACTACAATTTTCAAGATATTTTTGAGCCCATGTGGCTTTGTCCATCGTGGTAACATGATGGTTTCTCAAACAATACCACCTGACGGCTCGATTCATGCACATTCAGCAGTGCTTTCTGCCCTTGGCATTTGCACACTGAGATTTCCTGACTCCCTAAATCTTCCCATGACATTATTAACTGGTGAAAGACCTAAATTCTTTACAATCTTGCATTGAGAAAGACTCTATTTGAACTACTGACAATTCTCACATGAAGTTCACAAATTGGTGAACCACAAACCACGAACCACTGCTTGCAAAGGCTAAGCCTTCAATGGATGCTCCTTTTATACTCAGTTTTGATGGCCTCACCTGTTACCATCTGCTAACTGTTGAAGCTTGAACAGTGTTACTTGTATAACCTTTTCAGTCTTATTTTGCCTCTGTCCCAATTTTTTTTGAATGCCTTGCATGTGTCACATTTTTTTTTTTTTTTTTATATTTACAAAATACAATTAGTTCGTCAGTGAAAGCAATTAAAATGTTTTCTTTGTACTTTGATCAGTTAAATAAAAGTTCAGAGGATTTAACAAATGACAGTTGAAATTGAAATTAATCAGTTTTAAAGTATTTGTTTATGAGCATAGCCAATGTGTTTTGAATGCATTACAGTGTTTAATGACAAATTAAAATGCTTAGTAATACAAATGACTCACTGATGGCCGATAAGAAGCTTACATTTGTTTCTATGTTGTCTTCCTCCCTGAAGTTAAGTAAATGAAAGAAATGCATTACAGACATTACAGACAAGTAAAGTGCTCCTGTTCTTCAAAGCACTTCTGAAGTGAAGTAATGAAATTGCACAGCTGCCAAGCTAATCAATAAAGAAATGTCATTGATTAAATGCTGAGTTCGAGCTGTAATTAAAATTCTGCCCACAAACACATTTGTCCTTTTAATGCCATATTCCTGTATTCACCATAGTAACAAAAACGTTTGTCCTGTGTGATACCAAATAAACAGAAGGTGTCTTCCAAAAGCAAGATATTCAGCTTTAATTATTGAATATTGAAGAAAAGGTCATCATTTGTTTCGTTTACATACAACCTGTATCTTATAAGCGAATGTCTTGCACTTCTATGTGTAGAGTTTTGTTTTTGTGGTCTTTGAAAGAGGAGAAGCTATTGTGGTCTGATTAAGAGCCTAACAGTACATATATAGGATGGTGAGAAGATCAATATAAGATGACCTAAGAGTGCAGGGTGTGAAAATCAGCCAATTATTTTGTTTGTGTGTGCATGCATGCATGTGTGTGTGTTTGTGCATCCTTAGAGGGAAGTATGACTACAAATCGATACACAGTTCTCCTTTATACTATAATAAAATTTTCTATCCTGATTCCAGGATCCCCATCCACAGATAACAAGGACTGAATGGTTTAATGAGCTTAAAAATGATATCAATCATAGGCTATGACCTTCACAGTTACTATACCTTGACCCAATTGAACACTGAATTTAGATTATGTTCTGATATGTGAGGCAGCGTTCGCCGCCAACATCATCAAAATACCAGCTGAAGGGTCTTTTGGTAGAATGAAAAGAAAGGGGTTTTTACATTTGAACATAGTGGCATACGGTTCATTTCAACTTTGAGGGGGACACTGCTTACACCCAACCCAACCTTTATATTAAATAAAACCACACAAGGACTGCCAAAAAATATGGTATTTAATATGCCAAACAATCTTGAATATGTATATATATATAATATTTTAAACAAGCATTTTCACATTAGAATTGTTCCCAGTCATAATCCCAGCATCATGACACATTTGTATCTTTTTTTGTATCGAATGACAAAACAGTAATGTTTTGCTCGATGGTTGCTGAAACAAGTTATGGATAAGTCTGTTAGACCTACAACATTTGCAGGTCAGATGGATGTTGCTAAACTAACTGATTTTAAATCTAACTTGTTTTAAATATATGGGTTGGCTATGGCTTGCTCTAGCTTACAAACAAGCAACGTTTCACATTATTACAGATGATAGCACATACAGTCTTTAACCACCTCTCTTACAGCTCTTGCTCCATGGCCAGAAGGCCAGTGTCCTCTCGCCGGTGCCGGTGAGAGCCAAGTGTTGATGCCACAGGTGTTGCGCCTCCACAAATAGGAACAGTGAGCACAGCAAAGGAGCAGTAGTCCCTCAATCAGCATGTCGCCTCTCAGATCTTGATAGTACACCAACGGAGTGGATGGTCTCTCTCTCAACACGTCATTTTAGGAAACTTCTCATGGCATGCGCAAATGGTTGACCAGCTGGAAGGGGCATTGAATGACTTCACTCTTCCAGCTTCGATGAATACAGGCTAAGGATAATAACATTCACCTAGATTTTTCTCCTTGCCTGGCTGTCGTGTTATTGGGCACAATGTTGGCTCAGTGCTCCAATGTTCCAGTTTGTGCTCCAATGGAGGATGAGAGTCAAACCTTATACTGATTCATATGTGTTGTTTTGCAGTATACATCCGCTTTCAATTGTTCCCCAATTTTGCAATCTAAGAAGGCTAACCTGTTATGTTTCTTATCCTATAAATGTTAAGGCTATAAATATTGATTCTCTATCTTCCAAGATCTGTTCTCCTATGGACATTAATCATTTAACTTCTTCTGAAGAACTCATTGCTCACTATAATACTGGTCTTCACTCTGCTCTTGATTCCCTCACTCTGTTAAAAACCAGGTCAGTTACATTTTCTCGCTCTGCCCCGTGGTTTACTCCAGAACTCCGGCTCATGAAAACCAAAGGACGGCAACTTGAGCGGCTCTACCGAAGAACTGGGTTAGTTGTTCACAAAGACATGTACAAAAATCAATACAAGGACTATATTTCCAAGAGAAATTCAAAATACTATTCTAACATAATCTGTTCTAATGCTGGTAACTCTAAATCACTGTTTACACTCTATAAGAATATCATTCAATCTCCAGATTCTTTACCTTCTCATTTATGTTCAACTGCTTTCTGTAATTCACTTATGTCATTCTTTGTTGAAAAAACAAAAAAGATTCACCAACACCTCAGATCACATTCCACCACTGATATTCTTTTCGAACAGTTATCTCCTGCCCATCTTCCTACTACTTCAGAGATCTCAGCTATTATCCGTAATTCTAATCCAACAACCTCACAACTCGATCCGCTTC
>JAOVVG010000042.1:8904349-8918444 GCA_028566375.1 Leptodoras nelsoni | reverse complement strand
TGATGCCTTCAGTGAGAATCTACAATGTAAATAGTCATGAAAATAAAGAAAACGCATTGAATGGGAAGGTGTGTCCAGACTTTTGGCCTGTACTGTACAACAATTGAGGAAATCCCATTTAGCTAGCAAGGTTTAAACAAATTCAATTTGTGTTGCTGAAATATAACTTATTTATGCTTTGTTAAAAAAAAGAGAGGTCGAATTATGTTACAGGAAGAAAAAACAAAATTTAAATTTTAATGTTAACACATTGAAAATCGCAAACTCGTGATAACTTGCCATTCTCACAGCGGAAACAGCTCTAGAAGCTTCCATAGATGCCTATCGCTTTATATATGCCCTGGCGGACGCAACCAGTGACGTGTGTAAATGGTGGTGCTGTGTATTTTGCATAAGCTTGTCTGTACCAGTTTTTCTGCCACTTCAGCGTACACTTCAAATCCGTCTTCATCATTCAAATCAAAATGAATAAACATCATGCTCAGACTTTTTCTTCATGTAGTATATGCTACGTGATGTCTAGTTTGAATGAATGAATCACCTTTGAATGTAAATCCTTAAATCGGTAGACGCTTTCTATCCGTTTCCCCCATTTTTAATTTCTGGTGCCTTACACGTAACTGACTGTGGTTCATCTTAAAATATCCAGCAAACCTTAGTCCAGATCAACCCTTGCTTATAGGCTGCACGCATGTACATCGTGTGTTCTGCTAACTTTCTTATTAGGGAGATGTGCGACATCTGTGCTGTGCTGCTCTGCAGAATGTTCTGGAAAGGATACACCCACTCCAGCTTGAGTCTCTCTGGGGGAAGCTCAGTTCGCACTTCATCGTAGTTCTCTATGTCAGACGGGATGAACATGGTGATCGGGCGTCCTCGCATGAACATTTTGATATAGTCACCCTCTGTGGAAAGGTCACAAGCGAGAGGTCTTTTAATACTCTTTTTTACAACAGGTGAGGAGGCAATTATGCATTTAAGCAGCAGTCTTATGCAATGTAATCTGAAAAAATAAAAATAAAATAAAACACATTGTGCAAGCGCACTATATGGATGAGTATAAAAACCGTATCTTAAATACCTTCACTTTTTCAGACTAAATAATCGGTGAGGAAGTTCAGTTCACATGCCTTTAATTCGTTTTAAAAATCCAAGCAAATCAAAAGAACAATTTAGTGTCGTGCAGAAGGCCAAAAGCAGCACGTTAGATGCCCAAACTAGGCTGGGATTAAAGAGAAGAAAGGCAGAAGCATGAGCGGAGAAAGGCGAAATGACGGAGTCAAGAGGAGGAGACAGCCTGTTAGACTTTGAGGGTGTTTCGTGGTATTCCTGTTTCCCTTCTTTTCCATCTAGCTTTGTTCAGTTTTGTAATTCTTGAGCTTAAATAGTATATCCAGACTAAATAAAAATAGCACAGCTGGTCCCTTAAATGTAAAAAAAAAAATTCTACAGGTTCCCAAACCCCTTGGACACACCAAACTAATGTCTTTGGATGTTAAAGGTATTTATAAGCATAGCAGTGTGATGATGCATTCGAGTGATTTAGCAGTAAAATCCCAGAAAGAAATTCCCCTGTGCGAGGAGTTTAATGACATTGACATAGTCTCAAGATAAAGCTGTGATGCATCATCCCTCGACGAATCAGATTTCAGCTGCTAATGAATCGAAGTGCCTCTTTTAGACCTGGAACTATTTTAATAACACAAATGAGACGCTTGCTTTTCTCATTAGTCTCGTCTAGCAGGAAAGCGTACAGTTAGGCGTGGATCACTGAAGAAAGACAGAGAAATAGTATGTCATGGTGAAATGTTGTGGTAAAAACCGCAAGAGAGAGAGAGAAAGAGAAAGAGAAAGAGAAAGAGAGATGTCTGTTGATCTTTTGCCTAGATCAACGGTATAAGAGGAGGCTATTATGCGTCGGAATCATAATTTCAGTTCGCACGTTATATATAGCCATGCCAACAAAGCATACTTAATTAAGAAGGAATGTAAGTGACAGGTGCATGTAGCCCAGCCAAAAGCAGGAGACGGTTGATAGGCTCGTTTTGACGGCTGCTTCTTTTCCTGCAGCATGGGAATGCTTACCTTGACTGTTTTTCTCACGAGTTGACATTTTAGCTGGTTATGAGACAGAAATAACAGTGCTCAAAAAACACAGGACGTTAAAACACAGACCAGGAAGAGAACAGCGACAATGATCTGACAAACAGAACGGACGGCAGACTTTATAAATCAGGTGGAGGAGGGTGGTGAAAAGAGGGAGGAAAAAAAAAAAAAAAAAAAGAAGAGCTTTACCTTGGCTGATAACTGGATCTTTGTGTCTAGGGATGGATAAAAGAAACATGTTAAATGAGATTCTTTATGGCAGTAATTCAAGTTAATACAGAGGTGGCCAGGGAAGAAGGGATGTAGTGGAGAAGATAGATGGAATGGATTACTAACTTCTCTGCGTTCTTCACAACTCTGGCCAGTAGTTTGGAAGTGGAGGCTGCTTTGACCAGCTTGTTCCTGTTTTCCTCGCCGTTGTCCCATGTGGTGCTCTGAGAGCGCTCCATTCCTCCACCGCGCTTTACGCTGTGGCCCCTGGGGATGAGGCAAAAACAAAACGCACTCTAGCCTCTGTTTTTGCATACAAACAAAAGAGAGGAAGAAGAAACGCTGCTGCATCAAACCCAGGCAAAGAACGAGTGTTAGGATTGAGCGGAAAGGCATGCAACGAGCGGAGGATCGATTTGCATAAAAATCTCCAGAGATTGGAATCAGCAGGTTGAGATCACAGCTTACAGTAAAAATAAAGCCACCCTCCGTATGCGCATGCCCTTTCATAGTCTTTGGTAGATCTCAAACCTGGAAAGACAGACAAAAACATGGAAAACTGTGCCTTCATGACGAAGGACAGAGTAAGCCTTATGCAGCTCTGTTGAAAGTCCGTGCATGCGGTCGGCTAGGCGTAAAGAGAAAGCACACCCTGCTCAACGGTTAGCAGACACACAGGTTATCCGAGACGAGAACTCGAACCCCAGTCGTTTGTTCTGATGGCCAAAGAGAGGGAAAAGGCATATAGTCAGTCGAGAAGTGAGAATATGAAGAGGAAAAGAACCAAGCTGAAAACAGGAAGGAGAAGAGCAATCCTCATGCGCAGTCGTGCTTGAAGAGAAAATGTTAATATCAACGAAACAAACTTGAGCTCTGGATCACACCAATGACACAAACCGCCTCCATTCAGCACATCTATAATACTGCTTAAAAATCTGTAATCACCTAGCGCATTTTATTCAATACTTGACTATTCAATACTTTTTATTCAGACTTGATCAATACTAACCACTCATACAATGTAGATCTAGTAGCTTTATAATATCGAGATATTTTATTTCATATCTGAAGTCTTCCGGAAAACTCAAGCTATGATAAATGATAAATAACATGCTGCATATTTCTACACCTAATAATTTACCATAGTCAAATAATTTAATTCATGGAAGCTTTTTTTTTTATACACTGAAGTACCAGAAAAACTGGTATACCAGTTAATACTTGGTAGGTCCCCCATGGGATGTTAGAGGGAACAATGCACAGTCCAAACGCAGTCATGAGTTTGAGGTTCTGCTAGAATTTTTGTAGTCACGGTACACCCTTGAAATGCTCATATGTGAAAATCCAAACTTTACTTCTACTTCTCAAGCTCCAACGATTAAACCTTGTTGGAAATCACAAAATTATGATAACCTGCCATTCTCCCAGCAGAAACAGCTCTAGAAACTCCCATTGAGGCCTATTGCTTTATATACGCACTGCCGGATGTAACCACCCACGTGTGACCAAGAAGTGGTGCTAATATGCATTTTGCATAGTACCAGTTTTTCTGGCACTTCAGTGTATATAATTAGATGAGACGTATAATGAGAGGTTAAGCCTGTAAAAGTAAAAAAAAATAAAAATAAACAAAAGCCTGAATATATGCAAGCAGTCTAAGAGTTAAATATCTGTCTATAGAAAGCACAGCATTGATATCTATTTCACATAGGCTCCAGTAGCAGTTTTTCCGTACTTCAATGTATTTCTATACCTAACCATTTAACACATTAGAAACGTTCTGATCATTTTTATACATTTCTACAGCACTGTACATTGTTTTGGCCAATCCATCTTCCTACAAATGATGCTGAACATACAACACTGCTTTTATCCTATTCATTTAATACAAAAAGGTATTTTATATAACTCATTTGAGCAGAAGTGCTTTATGATCATTTGCATGTAAATTAAGTCAAGTTCATTTCCTAGTCTAGGACAGAATTTAAAACTGTTATTAAAGGCAAACATTCCTGCATGCTCTCCTTTACAGTCTATAAGTATATATGAACGAGTCGTGCTGCTTATAGGTTGTGTTAAAACTTATATATAAAAATCCCAAGAATGCATTATTATTACAAATTCAATTTCACTCTTTCACTCACTCATTACTATGTAACTAATTACTATGTAATTATAATTAGTGGAGTATGAGCTTGCATTTAAACATGCCAACAGCTGGAGGTATTTAGAAGGAGTCATGTGTGATCCATTGCTTATACACACACACGCGCACACACACACAAACACGCATACACATAAAAACACCCAGAAAAAGTCCATTACTGGCCCATGGCAAGGAACACGGTCACACAAACAGTCCCTTCCCTGTTAACCTTGAGCAAGAAGGAAGCAGAAAAAGGATTGCTTCAAGGTCCAGCAAATCTGACATGCTTCCCAGTCTAAGTGTGTCTGCTGCATCAGTAAATGTTTGTCCTTAATACTGAGTGACAACTTGAATCCCACTTCACTGAGAGTCAATACGAGTGCCAGTGCAATGACAGATCACCTAGCAGCTGCTCCTGCTGCATCTTTAAAACGAGCCAGCTCTCAACAGTCCTGCTTCTCATAAACTACCAAGCACTTAAATAGAAACTAATGGCCGTTTGATAATATCTGAGGTTAAATAAGAAAAAAAAAAAAGTTATGGTACTAAGCACTATGTGGTCCTGCAGTGGTTCCATAAAAGCACTCAGCCGTGCAGTAGTTATGTACTTGCATTAATGTGAGTGGAACAGTCATAATCCATGTCTGCACAATAATACAATTGTTTGCAGATGCCTGGTCTAAGCTAATTCTCCTGGCCACGGCCCAGTCCTTGACTAATAATTTATTACCCAACACAGTCCAACATCTACGAATCAGACTGTGAAACTTTCATTTTAAGGAAGGGGCTAACTGTTTTGTCATGGCTTAGGCTAAATGGATTAGGCAGGCTGCAGGGCCAGTATGAAGATCTCAGCAAAATTGCCTATGAGCTTATTAAATAACTTACATGCTGATTATAGTGCTTGTGGTGGCTGAACACACTTGAGCTAATGCAAGTCTGATTCCTGGTTACACATCGAGACATGTTCCAAGCTCACAATATCACACGAGAGCTACCGCTTGCTTACAGATTCGGATATCACGCTCAGATCTGGAGTACTGTTTCTGCTCCCAGATCAGATGACTAATTAGTTCAGAGCAGTAGTCAATCCCACCGATTCCAGGCCTGCTGCACAGAATCTTGCACGTTATCCTTCAGAGGCTATACGCAATTACATGCTGGTCATACTTTGTATAAATTGGACAGCTGCCAAGATCAGAACAAGTCAAGCATGATGCAGCTTCCTGACTAAGCACAAGCAGTGTAATCATCAACATGACATTAACCTTTCTTCAGCCACTATCTTTAAATTCCATTATTTTCATTAGTTTCATATCTTCATTTGTGAACTGATTAAAATGAGCAAAAGTCTAGGCATTAACTCTAATCCCTGACAGATTATGACATTCGGTTTCTTTGTTTAAGGCTTTGGTGTAAGTCTGGATTCAAAGCAGAAAGAATCCATGGTTAGAAGGCAGAATGATTTGGGAAGCATGTCAATCCTGTCCCTTAGCCAGAGGTAAAGTGCGTGGTGAGAATGTTGGCAGAGCTTTCAGTAGGCTGTAAAATTGCTGCAATGGATGCTGGGAGGAACCTTTTGGCTGGGGAGGACCCCTTGCTCTCAGTGGTGGCCTTCTGAGGCTGGAGGGGATGAGGGGAAGGGGGTTGGCTGGAAGGGGACGATGCCTGCGGTGTGCTGGGTGTTGAAGGGGGTTTATTGTTAGCTTGTGACGGCTCTTCCTTCTCCTTGATCTCCTCTAGCGGAGGCTTGTCTTTTTTCTTCTCCATGCCGCTGCAAAACAGGTCAACCAGGTACAGAGCAGGTCATGGGACAGAATAAAGGGACGATACGGTAGGGAAGTCAAACGGACAAAAACATTTAAACAAAAGGTAAATTAGTGGAAGAAAAGAAAGCAAATTCAATCAATTACTTCCTTTATCTTTAGTACACATCAATTCCTGTGTAAACAGCATCAGTGATGAAAATGAGGAAGCTACCAGAACAGAACTTCTTACAATACAAGGCCTGTGGAATAGCTGACAGGTTTACCGCAACAGCAGTTTGCTGTATTCAAGTGTATGGATGGCAAACCTGAACAAATTGTGTGACCAAGAACAAATTTCCACTGGAATATTAAACACTGTGAAACAAACAGATTATTAGGGAGTCAGTGATCTGATATAAATCAGGGATTAGGAACGGTATTTGTTAAGAAAATGGCTTGATATGGCACGAGTTCAACACTAGGATCCGAACAATGGGTGCTTTGCTTTTGTAAATGATCAGAGTCGAGGATTTGTGTGTGTATTACCTTTTGGCTGCAGAGGACAGCGTCTCCTTTCTGGCTACGGACACCGTGGAGCTGTCTCGGTGAGACTTGTGGCCGCTGGAGCCACCGTTAGTGATACAGGACATGGAGAACGCCTCGCGCAGCGGGGTCTGACCTGCACAACAGATCCACAGACAGGTTAAAAAATTGGTACTTGAGCCTATGCAAAATACAACACAACGCCACTATGCAAGCCATTTGCTGTATATGCCAGCGTGTATATAAAGCGACAGATGTCTATGGAAGCTTCTAGAGCTGTTTCCGCCATGAGAAAGTCAGGTTTTCACGATTTAGCAATTTTCATCGAGGTTTAATAGTTGGAGCTTGTGAGATGGGATGGCATTTCAGAGGTAGAAGCAAAGTTTGGATTTTTATATATAAGCATTTCAACCGTGACTACAAGAATTTCAGACTTAGTAAAAAGAACGTGACCGGTGTCGGCTGTAAAGAATCGTTTCACGTGATAGGCATGCAACACTGCCTCAAATAACATCGGAATTCAATGCTGGGGCCTCAACAAACATCAGCATCCTGTGGAGAACCTACCAATTATTAACTGGTATACCAGTTTTTCTGCTACTTCAGTGTATTTCTAATCACTACTGCTCTGTACACTGAAACACTGCCACTTTTCTCACCATTCAGGAACCAATTCTTTTGATGAGTTCAGGCAAAAGAGAAGAAGTCAGTAGAGGACAATTGAAAGAAGGCCGGCGATGTAAGGTGATTTGCAATTAGAGATAAGGAGGACAGAAGGGAGGCAGGGGAAGTAGAATACGCAGGGTAAAATACAGCTTAATAAGGACAGGAGGCAGACAAGCAAATTGGATCACATAGGTTAGGCCAGGCAAGCTGAGCTACCATTCCTTAACAAAAAAAAGAAGCAACATGAGAGTAAACACCAAAAGTAGCATCACCTGAGGGCATACACAGAACAAAAAAACAATCAGAGCACACAGTATTGCTCTTTCTGTATCAGATAACACTCAAGTCTAACATAACAACCCTAGAGAGGAAATACATCCTGAACCATCCCTAGAACAGGGCATGGACTTAGCAGCGTATGGGAAATTCTTTCTGAAAAACAAGAGTTGATTGTTTTAACATGTTTTAGGTTGTGTTCATTTTACACAAAGGAAACCTGCTAAACAAGGCTTCTCAATGCATGTGTAGCAATCCTAACTCTTACAGATGAGTTTGAAAGACATTACTTTGGCACAGATCATGTCATGTAAAATCTGCAGAAAGGCATTTAGTAAGAACAGAAAAGCTGATTATAGGATGACTATGCAGTAGCCTGTACAAATCCCAGGTGCAAATCTCTGGCTCTTGGTCACAGCAGTGCTATCACTGCAAATGCCTTAATTAGCAAATCTAACCTTAGTATGACATTCTTAGGCTAAGCTCTGACAGCGTTGCAGCAGTTTGCATCAGACAGGCTATTTAAAACTCACTTTCAGAGGCGTGCTCACGTAAAGGTCTGATTTAATTGCTCTACTTTGCTCATTGGATTCTCACATGCCTTTCCTTTGCCTTAACAGAGTTGTTTGTAATTATTGCATGATGGCTCGATAATCTGTGTCGGGTAGACGTGATTAATTACGTCTTCCGGTGTGGATGCGTCTGCGTGTTTGTGTTCGCATGTGGTGGAAGAGAGGTAATCTGGTGCCATGGCCCAGTTACTTACTCCATTAGCTTGCAAAAAAACATACACAATGTTCGGCTGCTCTGGTCAGAGTGTATCTGGATGTCTATGTATGTGTTTGTGTCTGTACAGTCTCAGGAGATCCCATGTGACTCAGCGTAATGAAGGAAATCTCTGCCTTCCATCCACAGCACATACACACACCTCCTTCTTTTTTTTCCACAGCCAGACACTCAAACACAGTCAAATCCTGACAAGATCTGACATTATCAGACACATGGGCAGAATGTAATAAATAAATAAATAAGCCTGACTCTTTTAATCATATTGAAAAAAACACACAGATGTAACCATGAGCAGCCCCCAAGACTGCAAAGATAAACAAACACTAACAGAAAGTACAGTTCACAGTCATTCTGCCCAGATGTTACCCAATCAACCACATTATTTATATATACAAGTATTAAAAAAAGAATATAAATATTGCATGCTCTTTCTGAAACAACTATGAAGAGTCCCTTGGGACTGAACATTCTGTTCGATTTCTTGGACTGACCTATTTTTAGAAGATCCAAACGTTAAGCTAAAAATTGAATGTATGAATTTTGTTGGGATATCTAAAAGGTTTATATTTCCAACCGTCTCTTACTAGAGTCAAAATATAACATTTGCTGTCTTTTTCAAAGCACTTCTTATATCTTATATTAATACACTAAGTCAGTATACAGGGTGAGTCAAAAGTCTCAGGACATTCAGAGAGTTATTTCACAAACAAAACAATATTACATATCTGAATAACCCAGCAAGTAATGGGTGAGGCGGCCTATCTTGTCCAGAACATGGCCACCATCTTGAAAGCTGCCATATTGGATGGAGCTATTTGATGCTGTCCCTGGTGCTGAACACAGAGCTGAAGGCACTGGATCCAATCGTTCAGGGACAACACATTAAACACATCAAATAGCTGTGCGTCACAGACAACGTTCCCAGTTGTTGTTGCAAATTTCAGTGTTGATAACTTTTGATCCACAAGAGATATTGCAAATCTGATAGCAGCATACGACTTCTAAGACAATTCTGGTATTCACTGATATGCTACACGACCACCTTCCCATTGGAAAAAACTTGCCCTTGATCCAATATGGCGGCTTTCAAGATGGCAGCCATGTTCCATAGAGGGAAGGACGCTGTACACTCGTTTTGCAAGTGGACCAGCAGAATACTTGAAGTGTTTGGCATCACCTGCTAGTGTGACCTATCCTCTTTCTTCATAAATAAACCATACACTTGAAGTCTAAATTTCAGAACAGTAGTATTACAAAGTTTTTCTCCTCCGCCATTACTCTGAGCTTGGAGCACAATGCATTCTGGGATATCTGACCATCCCAAGTTCACACAAGTCACCTCCCGATGCATCCTTGTTAACATGGGCAGAGCAAGAACACATGCGGGGATTTAAACCGTACTTAACTAGATGCAGACTTTTGAATGGAACAGTACTCGTGCTGCAACTGTTGACGTTTCTCAAGTACCCAAGAACACAATTACAGACAAGAACGTAGTCTGAGAAGGGAATTATATCTGGAAAAAAAAATTAACTTACTGTATAATGCTTACCTATTAATGACTATTTTCTGTTATAATGAAGACAACTTGAAGGGTACATGCTTTATTTCATAGCAAAGCTTCATGTTTCCAATGCTAATAGACTAGACATGTTAGTTTTAAATACACACACAAATAGTTGGCTTTCGTCTGCGAACTTGAATAAAACAATTAATAAAATGAAGCTATGATTGTTTGCAAAATCTGTCTCTTTTCTGTCTCTTTCCAATATGTGATGACGTGTGTCTATGCTATTGAACGTCACTACTGCTGCAGAATGATGAGCAAACCCCTCTTCTATTCATGAGTCTGGTACAGGATCCAATCATTCAGAACCAGGGACAGCACACTGAACATGCCATATAGCTGTGCGTCACAGGCAATGTTCCCAGTTGTTGTTGCAAATTTCTGTGTTGATAACTTTTGATCCACAAGAGATATTGCAAATCTTATTGGGGTTCAACTCAAGGTTTCTTCTTCATGTCTTCTCAGGGAGTTGTTCTACTGTTAAAACTAATCAAAGAGAACCTAACTCGATTCTAACAGCGCATCTGTTCTGTGTCGAGACCAGAGTCTGCGGACTGACTAAGGCACCGTTTCGGACAAAGCGATGAAGTGAGAATATGGCAAGGAAAGGAGAATTCTGTGAGAAAGGATGGAAACAGAGCTTGTTTTAAATAAGCGCGATGGAGATGTTAGAAAAGAGACGTGGAGTGGAACAGACGTGTCTGCTTGTGATGTCGTGTTCCTAGTCTCATTTCAGTTTTTCCACAAGAGCAGAGATGCAGTGACACACACGGGATTTCTGAGGTCAGGTCTGACAATAAAGAAGTTACTCCACCAAGACGCTGCTCTTTTTCACAGGAGGAATAAAAAAAAAAGTTCTTGGTTTCAACTCCTCCTTTTTTTTTAATTGTTAATGAAGGAATTTGGAAACACTCAACCAGTGCTGTGATCACTGCATGCTCTGCACAAAACCAGTGGTAATTTCATGTATCGTGTGTTATAGAAACGCTGTGAGCCGATTCTGGATTAAGGTTTTATAGAGCTACTCAAACTCATTTCCCTGTAGGGAAGAGCAGAAGGATATACTAGGATATACACACACGCCTGTTCACTTGAAATCCCTTGTGCACACAAACACACACACAAACTATAGTTAGAAGGGCAGTGAGAAATGGTGGGAACTGTCCAAAGCTTGGAAAATGTGTTTGTTAGAATCTATAGACCTCTCTCTCTCACACACACACACACACACACACACACACACACACTTTGATAGCTGCTACTGGTGGCAGAGCACAGTGGGAACGGGAAAGGAGGAGGTGGAGAACGGATATGGGCTGAGATGGTGCCAGAAGCATTTTTTTTTCTTTTTTTTTTCTTTTTGGCACAAATGCTTTTCCTTTCTTCTTCTCTGTTTTGTTTCTCAACATATAACAAAGTTTTGAAATGATTTGCAACTGCTTGGGCTGTATACAGAGTCGGGAAGCTGTGCTGGGTTTCCAAAGGAAAAAAGTTATGCGTATTCTGAGTCGGGTTATGCCGCTGCTTCAGTTACTCGTCTGGGAAGCCCATTTTGATTGATTTGGTTGTTTGATTGATTGCCTGAACAAGTAAGTAAATAGGTAAAGAAGTAAACAAACAAGCAAGAAAATAAATAAATAAAGTTAGATACAAGGCACAGGAATGGCAATAATAAGGAGGTATACAGGTGGGTGGCTCAATGGTTAAGGTGTTGGGTTATTGATTAGAAGGTCAGGGGTTCAAGCCCGAGCATCACCGAGCTGCCACTGTTGGGCCCTTGTGCAAGGCCCTTAACCCTCAACTGCTGATAAATACATGAGATAAATGGAAGTCACTCTGGATAAGGGTGTCTGCCAAATGCCATAAATGTAAATGTAAAGTGGACAGTAAGTGTATTTACGCACATGCAGACTTTATAAGCAGTGTTTTGCACTCTTCTGATGCACCCATTTGGAAGAAACCTGTCAGTTTCACAGTTGATACAAAAATCTCTAGACGTCTCTCATGTGGCGACTAAAGTTACTACTAATACTCCTAACTGTAATATTGCAATAACAATGTAAAGAATAGGAAAACATAAGCTAGCTATACTGCAGCATGAAACTTTAATACTGACATATTACTCTAACACATGTACACACTACACACACGGAGCCCCCTTACCTTTGGTGTTCTGCTGCTTCTTGGCTGCCATGTCCTCGGACTGCGCGAGGCGGCGGAGCACGTCGGCCAGTGCGGCCTTCATCACGGTGAGCTCATCCTCCTGCTGCTGCACACGCAGCTCCAGAGAGGACAGCCGGTCCTGCATGTCTGAGACGCTCGCCGCCGAGATGCTGTCATCTAAGAGAGAGAGAGGGAGAGAGGGAGGCAGGGGAGAGAAAGGCAGGGGAGAGAGAGAGAGAGGGAGAGAGAGAGACAGGGGAGAGAGAGAGGGAGAGAGAGAGATTGATTCTGTTAGCATACCATCTGCCATCTCCAAACTCTGTTATGATGTTATGTCATTTCCAGAACACCCTGCTATCCACAAAGAGACCGCTGTATGTGTACACGGACACAAGATGTGATGTGTGATATTTCCTATTCTTACCAAAGCGCTGGCAGAAGAGAGCCACAGTGTTATAACCTGAGAATTAAAGGCTTTCCTCTTCTTACATGCCTGTCCATTTCTAGAGGTGTTTCACATACACTGTTATACACATCTTCATTATAGAGGCTCATTCAGACTTCAGACTGTACAGTGTGAGCACGCAAATGGTAGTGCTGGCCACTGTGTGTGTGTGTGTGTGTGTGTGCGCGTGTGTGTGCTATTTTCTCAGCACTGCAGAGAGCTATGTCGAGTAGCTGTGGTTTGAGCTCGGCCCACACTCACTTGGCAGAGCGTGACTGCTAATGTAGAGGCCCTGCATTCTCTACTGCGGTTAGCTAGTTAGTGGGCCCCTCACTGAGCACCGCCTGTCTTTGAGGTATGTGTGTGTGTGTGTGTGTGTGTGTGTATATACAATGTATATTCTTGGCCTTACATGGTAAAAGATTATGATAGAAAACAAGCCAAATAAAAGGTATTAAAAAATATGATACCAACAATGAATTATGAAGGTATACAGACACACACACACACACACTTTTGAACTGATAAAGCACAGACCGATCCTCACATTCCACTCACAGTGCTGCAGAGTGCAGAATGCAGACAGTTAGTCTTAAGGTCACAGAGTGGTTATTGTAGCTGCCTGTGTGGGAGTTAAGGGAAGAGAAAGGGTTGAGGAATGCCCTGGCGCACACACGCACACACACACACAAACACACACACGATCATGTCCGGGAATGAACGCGCCGGTCAACATGGCTAGTCAGCACAGAGCCCACAAGATCAGATACAGAACACACACACACACACACACACACACACATACACCAACACAAACACACAAAGAAGGAGAAAAAAAGCACTCTTTGCGCCACACAAATTAGCACACTCTCGAGCCAAGTGTATCTGCCGCATAGTTCCAACAGAGCCAACAAAGAAATCAATCAGCCCAATCTGGCAACCGCAGCCAAAGCGAGGACCAAAGGAAGGGAACCGGCTTCCTAAAGCCTTCCAGACATTTCTCTGGTTTGAGGTCCGACTGCCAAAGCGTTCCGTGAGAGGGGGGATAATCACAGATCATTTCTTTAACTTCTTTCACCTTCTCTCTTTACCAAGATACTTCAAACAGAAACCATGCACTAAAATGGAAAAATGGCACAAGAAGCGGTCCCTTGAATGCCGGCAGCAAAGATGCTTTGTGTGTAAATTCTATATCTGAGATCAGCACGTGAGCATCTCGAACTAGATACTGAGTAGAGGAAATGACTAATTTTATCATCCAAACAAAACATAAAAACGATGATAAACTAGGAAGAAGCTGATGAAGCTGGCAGTCGAAGTCGGAGATAAAGCTGAATGATATGGAAAAAGTATGGGGAGATGTCACCCATAATGTTGTCTGCATTGCAATATTTTGAGCAAAACTGTGCTCTTACCCTGCTAATTGAACCTTCACA
>JAOVVG010000042.1:8875424-8885630 GCA_028566375.1 Leptodoras nelsoni | reverse complement strand
TTAAAATCCCTCTGACCACTGTGCAGGACTTGTATATGTCATTCCCAAGACGAATTGATGCTGTATTGGCTGCAAAAATACTAATAAATTATTGTGGTCTAAAATGACAGGTGTTTCAGTTTCATTGTCTAACCCCTGTATTTTGGCCATATCATGTATCTTTATCATGTCAGTATTAGAACCTGCCTAAGCTATTGTGACATATACAGCCATTTCTTCATGGTGAACACCCCGTGTGGCCACGGGCTCATTTGCCGGAGTGTCCAAATTATTGCAAACATGCGCTGATGACACCATAAAGAGCAACTCAGACTCAGTAATGATCAGCAAAACTGCTTTCACAAGAACCGTGAAGAAGACTCTTACACCACACCGTTAAGCCCCGTTTCTGACACATTTCAGCAGGGTGCTAAACACATGATTAATCGAAGACACAAGCCAATGTGCGTGTCATGACTTAAGTCAGGAAGTGACCTACATGCCTGACCTCCAAAAAGAAGCTTTTTCCAACTGGGTCACACCTAGCTCATTTCACATTACACTATTTCTCTTAGAATTTCATCAAATCTTAAAGGAAGGGCTTATTTATCGTTAATTCCTCGTCATACATTTCACAAACACCTAATAAAACCAGAGTTCGTTTGCTACTAAACGGAGTGGACTGTACATGGCTGTTACGCAACACCATGTGTTTGAACTATTCTCCTATCCACTGCGCCAGACAGAAGTCTAAATGCACGTGCACTAGAAGTGCAAAGCCTCCAATCACATTTCTATACACAAACTACTGTAGGTAATGGCTGGTTTTTCCAATACACCTCATTCACCCCAGCCATTATAATCTGGCACCAGGTTCTCCGATGACGAGAGGAAAGGATACGTACACAGAGTCCGCAAAGACGAGCCATATGCTTATTTTCAGTCCGCAGGACGGGAGCTTGCTAGCAAGCGCGAAGCAGAATTAAGCAAGACGTCAAAGAACAAATCGTAATTCTTATTCAAATTTAAAGCGTGTGGTAGCTCAGGAAATCCCAACACACATCATATCATGCGCAATGATTCTTATCTTTCCATGAGCATGAAACGTATCCATTGAGCTCTGACGTCTGTTTAACCGATAAATTCATCAAGCATTTAAATGTTTCAACATCCGATGAAATTGCAAAAGTTATTTGTGCAGGCGCAACTGCTGTAACTGCTGTCAATTAAAGTTCATTTGGTTACAAGTATCTGTACGGACAAGTGTTCCCTGTTTTTTTGAGTGACATGACCGTGATTATGCTTCGCTGGCAAGTTGACAGTTAGCCTAGGTGTTCGCATAATTGTCTTAGCCAGTCAAAGGATGACGCATGATGACGCAAAAGATAGATCAAACACCTCGGCTGGGGCTCGGTTAGCCCTACAGTCTCTCGGAGTAGAAGTAAGGCATGCATCAAGGCTGTTCTGCTTGTAAATGCTTGGCATCTAGGTGGTGAAACAAACTTCCCCGAGATGTCAAAACAGCTGAGTCAGTGTATTCAAATGACAACCTCTCTCTTAGTTACTAACCTACAGAATTAGTTTCGAGATGGATTCATTGATTTATTCTGTAAGTCACCCTAGATAAGGGTATCCAAATGCCATTAATGTAACCAGTGAGCAACGTTACTATTATGTTGGCTGCTCCTACTGTGCCTTTTAAACTGACTATATCTGAGTATATCAACATCTTGACGTTTCATGGTAAGGTTTAGGAATTAGAAATTTTTTGTTCCGTGCTGGCTCGAACCTGTTATCATATTGTATCTAGGAATTCTAAGGGCGTCCTATTCAGAGGTTTTGTGGGACCTGTTATCTGTTAACTCTTCCCACCCTGTAATTAAGCAGCAGGCGTAATAATAGTTCATCCAGGTGGATAAATTAATCATCAGGTTGGCCGTCTAAACATGCTCACATTAAGTGATTTCATAGTAGTAGCCTAATAGAGTATAAATTACAGTTAGAGAGCACATTGTCTCTTCATTCAGAGTAGTACAGGGGCTCAACTGGCGGACTGCTGTCCAGATACAGATTCAACAAAAGTACTACACTGAATACTTAAATAAATACTGTAGAGCCCATAAAAGTATGTAGTCATTATTTACAACAGGAAATAACTCAATTCAGTTTTATTTAAAAGCATTTTAACAGCTTCATGGACTCCAGCTGTGGGTTTAGCTTTGTCTCCATTGAGCAAGTTGAAAGGCTTCAGTGTAAACATTGTTCCTTTAATTAAGGTTTTAGGTTCTAGTATTGAAGTGAAGTTATCTACTGAATAATGACTAAGACTTGACAGTAGCTCACAGAAGCTTGGCTTTTCTAGCTGATCCTCTGTTGCAGCTAATCAGTCCATATGCAATTATTTAGCTGAAGGCAGCTCATCAGACCAGGAACCAGCTACAGACTTTACAGTTTCATGTAATTATATTGCTGTTTTTTCCATTTTATTTACCTCTCTGCTTTGATTAGCAATGGCTCATTTACAAAATCTGATGATAAACCAACATTTACATACAGAGAAGCAGCATGAAACATGTCCAGGCCAAACTGTCTCATTTATATCCAATCCAAAATTTGGATTATATCCTAATCCAAAGTCAAAACCTGCGGCATAGCATAAGCAGGTAAACCACAGAAACACGGTAAAGGTGCTGTACGTTGCGTACATTAGAGTGCAACAGAAGCAGCCAATAACCCCAATGTGTTTGTGCAGCTATAATGTGTGCAGCTTAAATGCACATATAATGATTAAAGAGGGGAGAAAAACCTGACAGACTTGAACAAGTGTTTGAACAAGTCTTTGCTTCTTCTTAACCACCAGTCGAACAGCTCCAGATCAACTCTGCAGATGCACACACACATACGCACACACAAAGTTGCAGCACGGAGGTGGCTGGCAGAGTACCAGTGAGTTCATTGGAACTTTCGCCTGGCTCTATTATTACACCTCGGCTTTGCAGGCATTATGAATGCAGAAATGCATGCAGGGTCAGCCTGCAAAACTGCACGCGGTGGGGGAATCTGAGCAGAACAGAAGCTGGATCATGAACGGTGTTGTCGCTTGATGGAGCTGAACCTTGACAGCATCTCTTATCGCTGTACTGTTGACAGAATGGCATTTTTAGCAGGAAATTGCAGCAATATGTGCCTTGGGTATCACATTTAGAAAGCAAATGTGCTGTAAATGTTAGCTGTATATGTGTGTGTGTGTACCTGCTTCATGATACTAAGACTGAATTATTTGTCCTTCAATAGTGAAAGAGGAAATGAATTATCGACTATAGGCCGTAAAATCCTGCTTCACATATGTAAGCAACTGTTTTTGTCATGTCGCTCGCTGACAAGCCAGTTTTACTGCAAAATTTACTACAATTTACTGCAAAAATGCAGAGCCGCTGTTTCACATCTCCTTGCCTGTGATGCAGAAACGCACACAATGAAAAAGATACAACCAATAACGAAAGCCACGTATCTGCTTGATGTCGTGCCAACAGGGCAAAAGGAAAAACCTTTTGTCTTTGAAGATATAGTGAAACAATATGAGTAGGTTTGTGTGTGAGTGAGAGAGAGAGAGAGAAAGAAGATATGCACTATGCACATATGCAAACACACACACACACACACACACACACACACACACACACACACACACACGTGCCCTGTCTAGGGTTGTTCCTGCCTTGTGCCCTATGCTGCCCTGACCCTGAAAAGGAATAAGCGGCCAAGAAAATGAATGAATGAATGAATGACCTGGAGCAGTAATCAAAGCGCAACCGTAGCCTATTGAGTTCCACCGCGAGGTACCTCGAACATAAACGCCTCGCTGACGAGCAACGAACGCGAGACTGCGTTTAAACACAGACATGCGGAAAATGTAAAAGATCCTTTACACTGATTTAATGCTGCTTGAAAAAACAAAGTGTGGATTTGCTTTTAAAGAATGTAATTCATTTGTGTTTCATCAAGGATCAGAGCGGTATTCATACCAAAATGAAATGGAACCACCGTCCAATCAGAATCCTCTACTGAATTTGGTGGCTGAGAAACCAGTCAGAAGAAATCACTCGTAGCTCTACCTTAATCCAGAGAAAATGCCTCTCCTTTAAATATGTTCAGTTCACTGTGACGGAACTCTGCAGGACAAACCCACACTAACAGCACAAACAGATTGCATTTCTTTTTCGGCGGAATGCCACAGAAGTAAATATGTAGAAAAAATAAAGACAAGTAAGCTTTGGAGATAGTGCTACATTATTCAATTTCAAAAGTGTCTATTTTTAACTAAAACTAAATAAAACTTACGTCATTTGCCATTTAGCTGTTTGAGCCATGAAAGAGACGACTTGGCCGGTTAGATCTTTGCTTGTAATTAGTTATTATGTTCCTTAATGCCAGCTCTTTCTAGTTGTTAATGCCAGCTGTTTCTAGTAGTTACTTAATGCCAGATGAAATACAAATTCTGATGACTTTAAGCCTTTATTTCTCAGATGTCAGATTACAGGTTTGATTTCTGAAAACAGCTTCGCAAACATGGCAACCTAAAACTGCTGATATGAAGGAACTGATTAATGACGTTGCAGTGAGGTGGGATTCGTTTCTATGTTTATCTGTCTGTTGCTACTAGGAATCATCACTGATAGTAAGAACAAGAGATCTTAACCAGACAGACATAGTGAAGAAGATTACACGCTGCTAGAGCTAATCTTTATTCTAAGAGTATGATAATAAGAAGATGCTCTTTTGGTGCAAAACTATATATGATACTTGTGTAGGTAAATAAACACATGGGGTCTGGGAAAATATATATCCTTGTATCCTACGCTGAAGTAGCAGAAAAAACGCTATACCAGGTAATACTTGGTAGGTCCCCCACAGGATCTTGGAGGGAACCTTGCACAGGCCTCGCGCTGAGGCAGTGTTCCACGCCGATCACGTGATACGATTGTTGCCAGATGATGCTGATCACGATCACTCAGAGTCTTTTTACGCCACGCTGCTGTCACAAGTTCGAGGTTTTCCCGGAATTCTCGTAGTCACGGTACACCCTTGAAATGCTCATACGTGAAAATCCAAAATCTGAAATGCTGTAACCCATCTCATGAGCTCCAACTATTATACAACACTGAAAATCGCAAAATTGAGTTAACTTGGCGGAAACAGCTCTAGAAGCTTCCATAGATGCCTATCACTTTATATACGCACTGGCGAATGCATAGGTGGCGTTGCTATGTATTTTGCATAGGCTCCAGTACCAGTTTTTCTGGTACTTCATATCTTGACTCCCTGAAGTGACACATTTTGCTTGCACACAGCAAAATTTAACCCATCCATGCAGTGAGACACACTAGAGAATACACTACAATACACACTAGGGGGCAGTGGATACACATGCCCGGAGTGGTGGGCAGCCCTAGCCATTGGAGGGGAGCCATTGGGGGTTAGGTGCCTTGCCCAAGAGCACTTCAGCCAAGTCCTATCAGCCACGGGATTTGAACCCGGGACCTTCAGATCATGGGGCAGACACCCTAACCACAAGACCAGGTTAGGTTCATTTACTCTGGTAAATAAAAAATCTACATACTTGTACGACAATCGTACTTACGGGAATCAGTGAAAGTCTGACAAACTCGCCCTCAGAAATAAGGCCATTAATGACATCAGTAGACGTTCAGCGCTCACTGTGCACCTGTGTTACCTGTAAGCTACAGAACTGATGTTAAGATTTTAATGTTTATTTTGCAGGCTTTCCATAACGAGGCTCCAGCATACATCACTCAGCTCTTATGTCCTCTTCATAGCAGGAGAACTAAGATCTTCAAATGAGGGGTTATTAGCCGTGCCGAGATCGGGCGTTTGCACCTTACTCCCCGAAATTGTGGAATAATCTCCCAAATGATGTCAGACACCCGGACTCGATTCATAAAAGTAGGTTTTTATTTATTTAAAAGGTTCCCTTTTTTGCCCCCCAGACACTGTGTATTATATTTACTCTCAGCTGAAACCCCATTTCCAGAAAAGTTGGGACACTTTCTAACAACGCAATAAAAAACTGCCATGTGTTCAATCACACAACGCTTTATTTACAAGGACAAGGACAGTGAGAAACTTCATTCTGTTTGTTAAATATAAACAAATTCAGAAACTGATGCCTGCGACACAGCCAGAACATCGCTTTCTTTTAATGTGTGTGCACGCATGATTGTGTGTGTGTGTGTAGAATGTTTAAGGAGTGTCTTGCGGATAAAAGCAGGAATTTCACTACAGAGCTGCAGAGAAAATGAATCAGTCCGGACACTGACAAGCTGACACTCGTGAAACACAAGGGCTACAATCAGACTCCTCTTCCCCCCTTCCCCTCCCCGTTTTTCTTTCTCTCCATTTCTTTTTCTGGCAGAGAGAAGCTTCTGTATCTGTCTGCACATCGTAAAAAATGAGTGTGTGGGGGGAACAACTAACTATAATGTAACTGAAACGCTGGCCTGAGAGTGAGAGACGTCTTGAGAGAGAGAGAGAAGTGATTCTCGGAAAAGGCACATCTGGACTTGGAGATTGGGGGCTGGGGGGGTGAGGTTGCACGGACCAGTGAACATCAGAAAATCAGTCAGTGAAAGACTGCCATCTACAAAGCTGCATCCTGCTGCACTTATTTTTTTTTTTAATGCTTCTCTTCTCCTTTTCCACACGTCTTCATCAGAAATGGCAGGAGTTCGCTTTTCTTCCCTGATACGATCAATAAACAGAAAATCCGTTCTTCGCCATTTGAGATCAAAGTCCTGGTGTTTTTCGAAGCCTAATGAGAGACATCTACTGACCTCACAGGTGTCCGATTTACCCAAGTTAAAAAACTCCTGTGTGCTCCTCCAGCACGGCTGCTCTTTAGCCAGTGAAACAGCGCCACCCGTCTGTCGGTGACATAAGCTCTGTAAATCAAACCCGTACTCTCCTGTAGCTCTGCTCACCTGAACACTGCAGAAGAGGCTCCTTCGCCAAGCCGGATAGGATGCTTGTGGAAAAGTACCAGGGAGAAGTGGGCAGTGCGCAGAGGTGTGAGTCACTCGTTCAGAGCTCTCAAAGTGCAGAATCACCACTAGAGTACCACTACCACCGCTGCACTACTGCGACACAATGAGGTCATCATGCAGCAAAACGCAATAAACAAATCCTGCAGTAACACTGTTCTGATTCTAGAGACGGAGAGAAAGAATGGGAGAGAGACCGAGGGAGATGGATAGAGAGACAGCAAGAGCCTGAGAGAGACAGAGATGGAGAGAGAGAGAGATACAGAGAGACAGTGAGAGCCTGAGAGAGACAGAGAGGTGGCGAGAAACAGAGACACAGAGAGACAGTGAGAGCCTGAGAGAGACAGCAAGAGAGATACAGAGACAGCGAGACAGCAAAAGAGAGATACAGAGAGACAGCCAAAGAGAGATACAGAGAGACAGTGAGAGCCTGAATGAGACAAAGAGATGGCGAGAGAGAGATACAGAGAGACAGCGAGACAGCAAGAGAGAGATACAGAGAGACAGCAAGAGAGAGATACAGAGAGACAGCAAAAGAGAGAGACAGCGAGACAGCAAAAGAGAGAGACAGCGAGACAGCAAAAGAGAGAGACAGCGAGACAGCAAAAGAGAGAGACAGCGAGACAGCAGAAGAGAGACAGTGAGACAGAGAGATCGCAAGAGAGAGACAGCGAGACAGCAAGAGAGAGAGACAGCAAGAGAGAGAGACAGCGAGACAGCAAGAGAGAGAGACAGCGAGACAGCAAGAGAGAGAGACAGCGAGACAGCAAGAGAGAGACAGCGAGACAGCAAAAGAGAGATACAGAGAGACCGCAAAAGAGAGATACAGAGAGACCGCAAAAGAGAGATAGAGAGAGACAGCAAAAGAAAGATAGAGAGAGACAGAGAGACAGCAAAAGAGAGATAGTGAGACAGCAAAAGAGAGACAGACAGACAGCAAAACAGAGACAGAGAGACAGCAAAAGAGAGAGACAGAGAGACAGCAAAAGAGAGAGACAGCAAAAGAGAGATACAGAGAGACAGTGAGAGCCTGAATGAGACAGAGAGACAGCAAGAGAGATACAGAGAGAGACTGGCCATGTTTAAGTGTTGCCTAGGTGAGAATGTGTGTGTGTGTGTGTGTGTGTGTGTGTGCATGGTGCCCTGCAATGGACTGCCATTCAGGTGTTTTCCCAGAATACGTTGTGGATCTAGATTTGAAACATTTTCCAGTTCGAGCTACTGACAAACTTTATTTCATTTATGCCTGTAGCGCCACCTAGTGACAAATGTTCAAAGCAAAAATGTGGCATTCACTAGCCAATATTGTGTAAGGTAAAGGCTCACACTTCACAAAATGTTCCGCTCTATATCACTACCACATTCTATAGACGCGCACCAAACTATGTGCAATTTCATCCATAGGGGGCACTGCAGCTGACACGTTTCAAAATCTCAAGCACTGCTTAAGTTTCGGACACACTGCACGACTTGCAAAGTCGTCGGATCTCTGTACTGTACAGGAGCACGAGCTGTGTAGTTTGAAATCATGTATTAGTAGTCGTTGTGGTTTACACACTACATGACGGATCAGCGACAGGGGGTCACACCTTGCACAACCTTTCACCGGGAGGAAGCGCCACCAAGTCCGTCTGCTCTCCAAACTACATTTTGTTGTGAAAACACGTCTGAGAAGTAACGAGGAGGATGATGAGATACCATGCGTGACACAGCAGGAAGCCAGAGATCAGATTTGTCGTGCGCTGGTATTAAAAATAAAAGAAAATAATCGAAAACTTTGCCATAGTCACTTCCAAAGCAGCTGAGAAAGTCTACTCGGCTTAAACTTGATTTCAGGAAGTCGTGGTGCTTAAAGCAACATGGCCCAAAAGTTTGCGGGCGGACACCTGACCTTCACAAGTTTTGAGTTTTACAAGCTCCTCCCCTGGTTTTGACCTCACTCCGTACCTTGCGTTGTCATTGGCTGTAGCTCAACACCACAATATAACCTGCTTGTGACACTTTTCACACTACAGGATGTGGACTTGCAGACATGTCCAGATATTTGGCATGCTATATATTTTTTTTAGGAGTCTGCAAACGATTGGCAAACAACTCGCACACAGCGACCGAGAGCCGATTCTCGAGTCCCGATTGAATGCTGATTTACTTCTGAGCTGAAGTGACCTCTCTGACCTTATGTGACATTCATATTTCATCTGTCTAGTGACTAATTAATTATTTATTAAAGTTAATATGCACAGAATCAGATCCAATAATAAGAGAATCGGTATCAAGGATCATCTTCTGATATGGTATAATCCAACACGCTCCCCAGATCAGATCTGTAAGATTAAAGCCGTTACAGCCTTTAGTAAAACATGATCAATGATCACTTTCTTCTAAAGCTCGGGTCGCTACTGCAATATCAGACCGAGAACACGGAACAAAATCAAGACCACATGAGAAATTTGGGTGTCCTTCAGACCTTCAAACGGCAATGCTCAGTTTTCTATGTTTAAGATCTCTAATCTGGGGTGACACTCTGGCTCATAATGTCAGGCCAAATTTCCTGCTGTTAGCTACCAAACGTTCAGCTGCATTTCATTTCGAAGGCACATAAACGAGAATAAATAAGTGCATGTTAACTAGCTCACATCGCTTTCTACGTTGGGTTGAGTCAGATCCTGCCGAGCTTAGCGTACACTCCATTAGAAAACCAGAAAAAGTCTGAAACCATATAACCGAAATGTTTTTAATCAAGCTCATTGTTGCTCGCGGTTTTGGAAATTGAAGAAGCGGTCTACTGGCAGGAGAAAAAAGAGAAAAAAAAAGCAATAGCACTCACTAGAACTTTAATCTGTTCTGGCAACTACAGCATTCGCTTACTAATTACAAGTAGCTTTCTAATGTACAGTACCAGTCAAACATTTGAACACACCTCAAATTCAGTGGTTTTTCATGATTTTAAAATGTTCTGCATTGTAGATTAATACTAAAGTCATCCACACTAAGAAATACATACGGAATTATTCAGTAAACAAAAAAGTGTTAAACAAACCAGAATATATTTTAGATTTTAGATTCTTCAAAGTAGGCTCCTCTTGCTTAGCTGACAGCTTTGCACATCTTGGCATTTTCTCAGTCAGCTTTATGAGGTCGTCACCTGGAACGGCTTTCAGTTAACAGC
>JAOVVG010000042.1:8775296-8785587 GCA_028566375.1 Leptodoras nelsoni | reverse complement strand
TATATATTTAATAAAGTACCTTAAAAAAATTCTTTTCACAGTGTGTCGTAAATCCATTCTGTTAACAGAACTGGATCTGTAGCAACAGTCTTTCATACAGAAATAACAGATTATAGTTCTAATGCTGTAACTGACCAATCGGAATCAAGTATTCAAGAATGTAATAATTGTGATTAGACACCTTCAAATGACTGTTGTCAATTATACTACTTCATCTTAGCAGTGTGTGAGCAGTGTGTGTATGTGGGGGGCATGCTTTTATATCTTCATGGGGACCAACAGACCCATAAGAATAGGAATATCTGACCTTGTGCTGGTCCCCATAAGGAAAGTGGGCTTTTCTGTAGTAGTTTTAAACAAAAATAAATGTAAATAAAAGAATGAATAAATAAATAAATGAATAAATAAATAAAGAAAGAAAGTTAAAATAAATAAATAAATAAATAGATAGATAGATAGATAGATAGATAGATAGATAGATAAATAAATAAATAAAATAAAAAAATTATAAATAAATTAAATTAAATTAAATAAAATGTAATAGGTGTTAGGGTTAGGGTTAGGTATAGCATTAATTAGCTGCATTAATATTTATGCCCATGGAAGGTCCTCACAAGGACAGTACAGAACGTGTGTCTGTGTGTACGTGTGTGTCTGTGTGTGTGTATGTGTGTGTGTGTGTGTGTGTGTGTGTGCGAGCTTGCATGCGCGCGTGTGTGTATAGCAGACTTCTCGGCTGCTGGGACTCCACACTGTTGCGTAAAGAAGATAAGATGGAAGAGCTGTGGTTGTCTGCTCCACCACATGGTGCCATTCTGTCTGAACTCAGGTCAAAGGTCAACCTGAAAGTCCCATCTGTTTACTTTAAGCATCATTGCATTTCTCCACTCCTGCTCTATGTCTGTGTTTTTCACAACAGTGAATAAAAATGCACGAACTCTTCCTTGTCATCATTTTAATGACCTCCTTACAATAGATGTGTTGCACTGTGAAAAGACTGCGAGAGATTATTCCTCAAATCCTTTTTTTCTGTTTCCATCTGGTCTGTGCAACACTCTAGGGAAACTGTCACGCTGAGCACGCAAGACACAAAATGACTTTTGCACATTCAAGTTGTGTCTTGTTTTTAAGCTCATTTTAATTTTTGGTCCGGATAAACCCCTACACCCCATCCCTGCCCCACCCCTCCACCCCAACAGAAACACTAGACCTAGTCATGGATCTAATCCAATTTGCACTGTTAGCTGTTAGGATTAAATCACCAGCATTTAAATTAAAAGCAAACAGACATTATTTCTCTTCTTATTCAATATGTACAATGGAAGAAAATGAATCCTTCTTCATTCGTTCATTATTACGTACTTTTCTGTGTTTTGTTATAAGGATTTTTTTTTTTTACCCATAATGCATTTACAATTATGTGGAGCGAAAGCAGCATCTGACAATTGCAAATGCGTAGAAAATCCATGGTAGGAAAAGTTATAAATATGCAGGATTAGTGCTTGGCACTTTTCTTACAAGCGTGTTTGGGAGACATCAAACACAATCACGCACACGCTTGTTAAACTTCCTGTAAATTTTGTGTGACACTAGGTTGGAAAAACACCTACAAACATTGCATGTGTTATGACATTTCCACATTTAACGGAATGGCCAAAAGCTATGACATGTTAACATCAACTTTGTCTTTTTTTTTTCCAGTCTTCTATATCTGACTTTCCACGCTGCACAGCCAGAAAGTGTCTTGCTGCTGTATGATCAGCACAGTAGACGCATTCAACCTTATATCATACAGGTGCTAATGCAAAAAAAAACAAAAAAACACGGACAGTAGAACGTGCACAAGACGCTCACTTCATGTAAAGCAAATCAGACTGTATGCCAACGCCTTGGGGCCTGAACAACAGCATTCTGTATGAAGTGTTATTAATTTGTAAATACACACTTGGCCTGACAGGCTCAACACACGTGCAAATATGCTAATATAAATCGCCACGTTCTTTTAACAAGGGCACCCTGGAGGAGCATCAAAACAGCCACAGGGATGGTGATGTTTGTGTAGTGGGACAGGCCAATGGTAGCCAGGTGTGTACGGCTCTGGGTCAGTGAACGAGCAACTGTCCACTAGAACAAGAGGGGCTCAGAGACGTGCACGTGATCCTAATCGCACGGCCCGTGTGGGTGGTGAATTATAGCTGGGATGAGGTTCAAGCCTGTGTTAAGTGTGTGTGTGTGTGTCATGTGTGCATGTGTGAGACAGAGAGTATGTGAGATGGTGGGTGTGAGGGTATAATTTAGTGCCCTATTTTCATCAGAATTTGGATGGAACGCTGTTGGAAAAACCTGAGTCAGTTCTCCCTCACTGGAAAACTAAACCTTACATATTACTGACTTGCTTGTGCTTTTAATAAAGAAATAAAAAAAACCTGTCATTAAAGATTATTTGCTGACGGATGCGAGTGCTTGCAGAAGTATTAAACATGAGCATAAACACATCAGGCTTTCCCTCTCGTCCCGTTTCTATCCACGTTCCCTAAGGACAAATCCTTAACAAACGTCACTTAATAAACTCAGGCAAAGCTAACGCCGTCATGATGACAGCATCTAAATGAAATCTCTTCACCTATAAATGTTTGCCCAACACTCTGCCATCACCCCCCGCCCCCGCTCCCTCCTCCTCCTCCTCCTTTTTGGAATTTGGAGCTGTGAACCGAAAATAATAAGGATCTTTAAGAGTTCGTGTGCAAGAGAAAGCGTGTAGGAAAGTGTGAGTTCGAAAACAAAGTTCGCCTCTGTAGCTAGAAAGTCTGCTCAAACAAACAGCAAAGAGCAGAGACGCGGAGAATACAGGCCCATCCTGAGGACAGCTCTCGTTGAGTAAGCACTTTCATTGGGGAATTCTGCTAGGCTTAATCACTGACTAGATTTACATTTTAAAGGGAGATGTTTTGTGTTTTTATTATTATTATTATCATTATTATTCAGCGTACAGTTCTATGTGATGTACGTTCTCTACCGAGATTGGTGACAAAAACATGAAGGAACAGCAGCATGAAAGCTGAGAACGCCAGACTGAAGCAAAAGAGAACATATGAAATTATGAAAACATAAAGTATGTACAATGTTATCCCCGGTGAAATCCTCGTGTTGATAGCAGCACCAGGAATCTGTGAAAGGTCACTTGTTATATGCAGGATGGACAGTCAGCATACACCATCAGATCTAAGAAATGTACAGGGTTTAAACATTACTAACACTGAAATTTATGAAAATATATTCCATTTCTTTTTTTTTTTGGTAAAGGCAAAATATTATTATTATTATTATTATTATTATTATTATTATTATTATTAATAATAATAATAATAATATTTTTGTTGCTGTTATTATTATTGTTGTTTAATTTAATTTAATTTAATTTTTAATTTTATTCATTACTATTATTATTAGCATCAATGTTAATGTAACTTTGCATTACATTAGTATGCAGTTTATGTGACTGAACACTGTCTGAGGTCCACTCCAACATTTTAATTAAAATTGTAAATAATTAATCCATTTTAATCTTATACATATCCATTATATGTATTTTATACATTAAACATTAAAATACATAAAGTGCCGATAGTTTTTGTGTATATATAAATGCCATACACAGGGAAAATGGGAAATTAAGTAGTTAAATGTACTTTTATTTACAAAATATTCATAAGGAAACTTGACAAAATATTTACAAAAAGTATTAAAAAATATCACATATAATATAATATAAAATATTAGAATTATTGTTATTTGTATATATATATAATATAATATTTATAATCATAAAACTCACTCAGCATCTGCCATTTTTGAGGATTTTCTTTCTTTCTTTTTTTTTACTTCCTTCCTGTGGAAGTGGGAGGTTAAAGTGTTAACCCGTGTTTAATTACAGAAGGGGGACTCGGGCTCAGACTCTGGCCCCTCTCACGTCCTTCTCCCGGCGAAAAACAACCCTGGGGGTCTCTGTGTACAGGACATCTAGCTTTCACATTAACACTAGCTGCTTAATCATTACCTGTTCCTCAGTGTGTGTGTGTGTGTCTGTGTGTCCTTGTGTGTGTGAAGATGTAACGTAGATACCATCTGCTAGAAAAACTGTAATATATTTCCAGTACAAAACCCCTGATCAGCCCAGCAAGAAGTGCAGTAGCAAAACGCACTATCCTGCATGCACACACACACACACACACACACACACACACACACACAGGCATACAAGCGAGCAACACACACATTCGCCTAATGACATTCATTCATCTTTTGCACTCCATCAGGCTCTCAACCCCTCACACAGAAAGTTTCTCTGAGCACACTCAGGCTGCCTCAGGCATTATCTCCATCTCTGATCTCCACCGTTCCATCTTGTTCACACTCACACAAACATGGCAGAGGGCACGAGAGTCACTCAGCTCCGCCTGAGGCGTAATCACCCCAACTACTAACCCCCACCATCACCACCACCACCTCCCAGCTCTGTACATGCAACCCACACCACACACATAGTTCAGCCAGTATCACATACACCTATTTATACTTCAGGTGGACACTTCCATCAGAAGCACGAAACTCAGAGACCCTTTACTGCAGTCATGTGCATCTGGAGATATTAACCACAGACATCACTAGACTCTGTTCTCAGACCGGTTTAGTGCAGAACCATGCTACGTGCACTCCTACTGAACCCCAGCCTGGTATTTATCAAGCCATCGTATCAGATCTCACCTCTGACCCCTCGGACTGCACAATTCTGCCTAACATGCTCCTGCCAAAGAAAACGAAAAGCAACATTCTGAGCTTTAGACTGGTGAGTAGGCGTTAGATACAGGCAGCATAAATCCAGTACTGTATTTTAATGCTTAAACGTAGATGGTGCTTTAATCTTAATGCTTGTAGTAATGCTTGGGATGGTAGTGTATCATGCTTAAATGATTTCCTGATCATTTCAGGAGTATTATTAGAAAAAAAAACCCACACATCCGGTATATTTAGCTGATGTGTCAGCAGCCACAGGAGCTGCTCCGCTCAGAAGCCCACGACTGCAGCCCAAAGACGTGGCACTGAACGAGCACGAGCGCGTTCTGAATCGGACTCTGACAAGTTATTCCTTAGGTGCATCCCTGCGTGCTAGACAATCGTTTCTCATGTTTCTGGCAATTTCTCTGTGTGAGACGTAAGGACTATTTCCAAAGAAAGCAAACAAAAGTACGGGCGTGTGTGCAGTAATAAAAACGGTTATTATCTAATGAAAACTGCCCAACGTTCTAGACGATTCAGCTGAGCATGTCATATCCACATCATCGTCTTCGATTCTAACAAAACCTTTACCCAGACTACAAAACAACAATGTGAAATTATAAACAGAACACCTCCATTGCAAACTAATTAGACGAAAGGCACATAGGCACCGGTGGCACAAACAGAAGTCTATAAGATAAGACTATAATATGATTAATACCAAACCTTATTTAAAAAAAGACACATTTTTGTGTGATAACTTATACATACATAAGAAGTTTGAAGTGCTGAATTCCCAATTCACCACTAACCAGGGTTTATTTCACCATTAAATCATGAACAATGAGAGAACCCTCATTTACTTAACAGAGGCGTGAATTCAGCAGCGTCGTCGTTGACTCAGTTAGCAGAGGTGTTAATTCTACACTGTAGGTGTTAATTCTACACTAGGTGTTAATTCAAGACTGTAAAAGTCAATTCAGCATTTAACGTGTTCGGTCAGTACGGGGGATTTTTGGCTGGGTGTGCGTTAGTTAACTCTACATGACTCTATATGACTCAGTCAACATCTTTTAGAAATATGTCCTACAATATGAGAACGTTTGTAGTTTTTGATTACGTTTTTGATTATTTTCCCAATGGAAGAAAAAAGGTTTTTCGTGCGATATTTCATTTTCAAGATTTTGCTCTAGTGTAGGTCCCCCGTTTAAATGCAAGCACGTGGAAACGTGTGATCCTGACCATGTTAACAAAAGGTCAGTTTTTCCTCATGACTAATCTCTTCTATTGGATGTGATGCATGCAAAATAAAACTGCTCAACTACCAGTGTCATCAACAAATCTAAACTGATTTGATAGAATACAAACACAAAGTCTGAAAATGTCTCATGTGATTTATTTTTTTTTTTGCAGTGCAACAAAACAGGCTAGAGTTGGAGTATAAATCTTTAGCATGTTTATTATGCAGCTTTTCTTAGGAGTTTCAAGCGCTGACCTGAGTGCTGCTCTGTGTAAAACACACACATGCCGTGAAACACTCATCAGCGCTGTGGTTTGGGGATTTTAATTAACCTGGACTTTCTTATGTCCGGGGGATTTCCTGCTCTATAGGTCTCGTGCTGAAGCGATAAGGAGCAGGATATTTATTCTCTGTCTCTCTTGAGTAAAAAAAAAATCCCTGGTGCTGAATGAACTCCTGGAGTGTTGTATTTATTTATTTACTTATTTATTTACACGCTGTTCATTTGTGGGCAAATAATTCTTATAGCGTTTTAACTTAATCACGTTTTGTTTAAGGTTCCCTAATGAACTTTTACCGAGAACGGAAACGCCTCATTGACTCAAAGCCAAACCAGTATCCAAAACACAGACAGGGATGAGGCGAGGAACAACACACACTCCAGACCATGAGCTCAACGATATGCATCCAGTTCTTGGGAACGGCTGATAACGGCTGTTATCACGATATTGGCCTTTCATGAAGCTGTAACAGGAAAAAAAAGACATTTCACCCTAAATACCTAATACTGTATTGCCATGTAGTGCCAGATGTGTGTCTGTAGAACAGCCTGTGTGATCTACCAAAAAGATCAGCCAATAATTATGCAATAATTAAAAACTACTAAAGAAAATGCTAATTTTATCTGCCTTCAGTAACTAGGAGTCATTTATGTGTTCCTGATCTGTTTATTTACAAGTCCAGGAGACAGGATGGAGTGTAGAAATCATGTTTGTGTTGTTTAAAAGGCCTGAGGAATATACACACCCGTGTTCAACACGCGTCATCTACAGCTCTATTATGAATAGTATTAAATACGTGTGTATGAGTTACAGGAGGCCCTGAATACACACACTGGGCTGAAGTGTTAGAATAAAGCTCATTTTCACACGGCGCGCGCAAACAGTCACACCTCCGATGCTTATTCTGCAAAAGAGCTGAAAACAAAGTGATGTATAGCCCCACGCCAATAAGGAATTGTTTGTTTTAACGAACTGATTTTCTTTTCATATTTTTTTTAAATGGATAACTGTTTGTTTTAATCAGTGGAGGTATGTATATTTCTTTAGGGTATAGTTACTTGGGTTATTCGGTGATAAATGAAATGTGCTGCAGATCGCTGAGGTCATTAATACAGGTTCATTAGTAATGTGCCGTGTGGTTTAAATACAGGAACAGATCTGGAGATTACCTTAAGGATGTTGGGGTGTTGCAGTCTCTCCATCAGTGTCATTTCTTTGATGATCTTGAATGAAGCGAGGCGGTAGCAGTCCTCGGCTGAGCTGTACCTCTTCACGCAGCTCTCCATGTCGTGCCCGCTGAGGTCCACGGATTTGAGAGCCACAGAGAAGCTGGTGTTCAGCTCTGCCCGGTACACGGCTTTGGTGTAGCCCGAGCCTACAAACTGCACACTGCTGGCTCTCTCCAGCGCCCTGCACCCGAGCGCCGCGCCTGACCCGTCTGACCCGCCTGCAGCAGCTCGCCGCCTGGCCGCGGGACCGCGTGCGTGCGCGTCCTCGCTCCTCTCCGCGCCTCTGTACTGATCCCATCTGTTCGCCCGCTCAAGATCCATCAGCCGCCTGCGTTCAAGCGGTCTTGCGGCGGTGTCTTCGAGCCGACTTTGGTATCGGAGCACCTCTCCGAGTCTGCCTCGTATCTGTAAGCGGAGGTCGCTGAGCGCCGCGGCGGTGCTGGACTCCGGAATCGGCGCGGTTGTAGGCGCAAAGTCGTCGCTGCCGTGGAGCCGGGAGGAAAGCGTCTCGGTGAAAGAGTGCTCCGGTGCCGCGTCGTGGCTTTGGTGCGGCTCGAAGCCGGGCACGAAGAGGACGTTCATGAGCGTGCCGAGACAAAAGGAGAAGCAAAACGCCGCCGCCAGCACCGTTTTCCGCCGCTTCATCTTGTTCGTAATTATTATGACGAGCAGATAATAGCTCGGCTTCCCCCCGCCTAGCAGCCTCGCAGCTCGAGGCAGCCTCGCCGCTCGGTGCTCAATGGTGTTGATGTGAAAGGAGGAAAAAATAAACACTAGGACGCGGCTCTCCGGATTCGCGGATGACCCAGCGCGCAGGCTATATACTCTCTCACGTCTCCGTTTCGCAGTTATGATTTAAGATCCACCCCATTTTAGGTTTGATCGCACTGACACTTGGCTCGTCGGCGCGCGCCCGAGACCTCTCGGCATCGAGGGTCTCCCCTCACGCGTCCGTCCCGCTGCAGCCAGCCCGCGCGCCGAGGTGCGACTCAAACACACATGACGTCAGCGTGATTGACAGCTGACTCCGGCTCGCCCTGAAGGCTGTAGTTTTGGCCGCAGTGCGCGCGCCAGTAGACCGTTTACAGATAGGAACGGCGTAGGACTACGATTCCCAGGGTGCATTTCTGCGGGGCGGATCTACAGATTCCTAAAACGGGCTCTGCTATTAACGAAGTGGCACAAAAACACACCCTGTATCTTTCTGTAGGCATGTTAAGGTGATACCTTTGTTTCATGCGAGAGATTTTACATGCTGCATCTTCACATGCATTTCCACTTTTACACGTAGAGTCTAGTTTCATAATAAAGGTGTCTCTGAATTGCTCTATTAAAGCAGTGGCTGTGACTGACCCGTGATATACTCGTGCAGATCCCCAAAGTCACTTTTCCCGACTGATCCTTTCACTGCGTTAGGCTTTCGGCTGCAGTGCTAAATTAATAGTGCATTCCGTTTTGGACTGAAGTTTTGTAAGCCCTTTTGCCGTTTGGAAAGAAAGAGGGAAAATGTGTATAATTATGTCTCTGGGGTCGGAGAAGTGAAAGTCTAAATTAAAAACAGACACGAGAGTAGAAAGAGAGAGAGAGAGGAGAAAGAGAGAGAGGAGAACGAGAGAGAGAGAGATTGTAGTTGTATGCGTCAGCTTTCTTTAACTAAGTCATCCAACAACTGTTTATAACGGAATAATAGATAGATAGATAGATAGATAGATAGATAGATAGATAGATAGATAGATAGATAGATAGATAGATAGATATGGTCGAGGACAAATGTCTTAATACTTCATGCCTGAGGTGCTTTAAGTGCCCGTTCCCTTCTGCAGTTGGAGCTAAGTGTGCCTGTGCGCACTAATGAGCAGTTACAGCGCCGCTATAACGGCGGAGTGAGCGCTGAAGGCCAGAGCCGCGGCCATCCATCAGCCCCGCATTACTGCGCTGTTAGCGACTAATTACCCAAAGCAGCGAGGAGGAAAACGGAGCACAGTGGCCGCCGGTCAGCGGGGTGGCACATGGCCTTGCAATTATTTATAACACTCATTAACATCACTCACATAACTGATGGGAGTTCAGACGAGACGCGGAAAATTCAGCAGTTGAGCAAATTCGAAATGTCTGTTCCTCTCAATTTGTCACGCAGTTATGGGTTTACATAAGCTTCCAGCAAGACTGCTTTGAACACAGCCAACATAATGTTTTGTTATACATAACATCATATTATATTATATTATATTATATTATATTATATTATATTATATTATATTATATTATATTCCTTGACACGTCACCCTACAACAGGCCTCTTGTTTAATTTTAGATTCATAATCTATTTAATTAAAGGCGATTTTTTTAAATAGCTCTAGAAAGAAGGGTGAGAGGTTTAGCTCAGTTATCTGGTAATAATAATAATAATAATAATAATAATAATAATAATGCAAATGAACAATACCACTATCTTTAATCTGGAAATGTACTTTTACCAATCTACCAGTGTGATCCACCCTGTGTGAGAATGTTAGTTTTGCTAATGGGGTGATGTGCATGATAATGATGCAGTGTTATCAGCCCGCATTAGAATGGAGCAACAAGGGGGGTGTAATCATGGATTTCCTTTTGTAGGCCACTAGCTCTATCCGAATAACGCGTTAAGCATGATGATCACATCATAAAAATAATCTGTATATTTTACTGTATACAGTACAGGCCAAAAGTTTGGACACACCTTCTCATTCAGTGCGTTTTCTTTATTTTCATGACTATTTACATTG
>JAOVVG010000042.1:8762050-8772451 GCA_028566375.1 Leptodoras nelsoni | reverse complement strand
TACCAGAGTTCAAAAGAGGACAAATTGTTGGTGCACGTCTTGCTGGCGCATCTGTGACCAAGACAGCAAGTCTTTATATACCCCAGAACTGGGCCCCTCCTGCATCATTTGCCCTATGTTGTATATGTTCACACTGTGATGAAGATGCTTTTATTTTATTGTACATATGTATAGTGACAATAAAGGCATTCTATTCTATTCTATTCTATTCTATTCTATTCTATTCTATTCTAGGATTTCAGCTTAAGTAAAATATGAAAGTCCAAACAATTTACAAAACATTACATTTTATTGAATTATACCTTGTAAAATCTCTATATAAGTTATTTAATGTTTCAAAGGTGTTTTAGTACATTTTATAATCGTCATCCAAGATATTCATTTTCCACCTTGTCTGTAATCATAATTGTGAATTTTGTGTTTGTTGTTTTTATTATCTTAATATAATAATAAAAATACATAAGCATCTCCTTGCTCTGGAGCCTCCTCTAATTACTACTTAGAGGGTTAATGGATTTGGTTCAAACTTCCAAATCTCAACCTGAATGACATGAAGCATCAGGTAGCTCAAACTGATCCCCCATAGATTGCTTGCTCCAAAGTTCTTCACCCTTTGCCCACTATTATTAAGCATGTATTCATTCCCATCCACACCACGAAAACCAATAAATGGTAATAAACCACATATGAAAACACTGGGTACAAATAAAAAAAATTATTAGAAGTTAATCAAAATGAGCATGGATTTCAAAGTAAAATTTCAAAGGCATGCTCATATGAGAAATATGATAGAGAGCATACAATCACACATATGTTAACACATACAGTATATGTGCACCAAAGAGCTGTGCTCAGTGATAGGCAACAATACAATAATAAGTCCCCTTGTTTTAAAGCGACACTTCACTGACTTCAGAAGATGTCTCAGTTGGCAGATATGTTTGATGTCAGGTCCTCTGTTCTTCAGTCACATGGGTCTTTTTCATTCCTGTGCTGTCAAAACACCTCTTTGTGCTTTGGACTGTCAGACTCTCACATGCTCATCTACTCTAGATTAGTGAGAGATCAGAGAAAATCAGGCCTGGTAAATGTTTAGCTTTAGAGGTCAGGTAGTGGTGAGAGGTTTACTAGTAGGCTATAAATGAGAACTGGAGAAAACAGAAGGGGTTTTTAAGTATTTTATGTATTTTATTTTTTCATGTTTCTACCAAGGCAGTTCAATGCCAGCTGATTTATTTGTCTTTATACGTAACGTCTTATAGTTCTTCTGCACGTGTCTGTGGTTTCTAAAGTGCCTAAAGGCTTTAAAACTTTTTTTTGTTTTTTGTTTCCTTTTCATTTGGTTTATTTTGTTTTCCTGAATGTGGCACACAAGAAGTATGCTTTGGCTGTGGCTTCACTGTGAATTCCAACTCCTTCAAACACACTTAAAATCAACCAAAATTCAGCACCTCACAAGGAAAGTGAATCACTCCATGAATTGAGCTGTAATATTTATTTATTGTGAAGTTAAAGCATTTTTTTTCTTTCACATTGCTTATGATTTATTCATTTATTTCACACTGGCTGGAACATCATTCATGCGGAGGAACTTCATTTACATGCTTTCTCACGATGAGTAAGTAAATACACTGTATAAAGCAAACTGCCTGTATTGGATTGTCTGGGTTTTTTTTTACAGTGCATTACCAATGGATATGATCCAATAAGGTTTATTAACCCAAAGAAACTAATAACAGTTGGCATTTATTAAAGTGGCACTGGTTATAATGCTTCGGTGAGCTGTAAATGTTTAACTTCTCTTCCGTGCTCCACTGCCTCACTTTTAAACACATGCAGAGCATGTGACAGATATGAGAGACACAACAGTCTGTGTTACACAAGAGCCAAAGACTTATTGAGGGCACAAACACAACAGGCTTTGTAAAGTCATGCATTTGAGCTGTACAAAATACTCTCCTCTATATAGCTTCTACTGACCTTCTAACTACAAATAACTGGAGGTTCTGCAGCTCATGGCATACCTAGTGTTTGAACACTAGGTTGTGTGATTAAAAAAAAAAGGCTTTTTGAAAGCAGCTAACAACCTTAGAGAGGTGGGAACCGGGAATAGGTGAAACTAATTACAGGTACTTTGATTAATCCTCAGTTCTGAATTTTGACAGTTAACAACATGTTTATTAAGGTGTTGAGTGATGTTGTTGATTGTAGGCTTAATTTTATCCATTAATGATATGAACATTGGTTAGGGCAGGCATTGATTATTTAGCTTATTTGGTTTATTATTGCAAAAATCAAGATAAGAATGTGATGAAAATAAGATGAAACATTAAGGCAAGCATTACCTTTTAATTTCATTTGTATTAATGCAAGAGTTCTTGGTTTGTTTGTGTTAACTGATGTGTCAATTAGCATAATTTGAGAGAAATTTAATGAATGCATTACTCCTATATTATATATCATATCATATCATATCATATATCATGTCAGGTCAAGTCACATCATTTCATATCATATATCATATCAGTGTGTGTGTGTGTGTAACATGTGTTGGTGGGACCAAAAGTCTCCACAAGGCTAGAAAATCTGACATTTTTTACCTTGTGGGGACATTTTGCTGGTCCCATAAGGAATTTTCTTTTTGTGGTAGATAAAAAAAAGCCAAAAGGTTGCATTACTAGGGTTAAGGTTAAGGTTAGGGTTAGGATTAGGGCTAGCCATAACATTAATTAGCTGCATTAATAATTATGTCAGTGGAAAGTCCTCACAAGTATAGCAAGACAAACTCTGTATGTGTTCCCCTTGAGTTTTATCTGGCAACCAGAGTGCAAAAACATGTTATATGTAGGTATCAATTCAAAACTTAGACCCCTCTAGAGCTATTAATGGCTTTAAATGAATAGTTCAGATGAGTACTAACTAAGATGATTAAGTAACTGCAATTTGAAATCATATGCTGTAAAATATAACTGTAAAAAAAAAGAAATTGGACCTCATTACTGCACGACATCACCTGAAATCCATTTAGCACAGGAACACAACTGATCTATTGTTCTTCTAAGGTTTCATACTGTTGAGCCAGAAATGATTTAACTCCTATTATCCCAGGTACTGAAGAAGCTATTGTTTGTATATGGCAAAGGCTGAGCACAACATCACTAACAGTTACACAAGGAGAAGAGGAATTCCTCTCGCTGCATGTTTGTAATCAGGGGCATTTAGGAAAGAGGTCTGCCATTCCTTCGCTCTGCATCTTCCCTCTGTCCCAAAGCTCCAAATGCATGAAGTGCCAACAGACCTTAAAACACCCTGTGGTCTTGTCTATGCAAAATGTCATATTAATGAAAGAATGATCTGAAAATGCTGCTCCTCTCATTGTGCAATTACAAGAACTACAATGATTTAAACTGCAACTTTGTCTTTACCTTTGCTATGAGAGAATTTACTTATTGGCATATAACTGATAAGTAGCATGAATCATATTTCCATTGATGCATCGTGTAGATGCATTTCACAGACCTGAGCACTGAAGAGCTGGGAGTTTGATCTTACTACTAAGTTTTTCTCACTACCCAAGAACCTCAGTTATTCATTTGTCAGATGTCCTTGCAGCAATCAAAAGAGTAGGAATCAAGATGGCATTTAAAATATACAATATAAACAAAAGTATTGGGACACACCTCTTCATCATTAAATTCAGGTGATTCATTCAGTCTCATTGCCACAAGTGTAGAAAACTCAAGCACATAGCCATGCAGTCTGCCTTTATAAACATTTGTGAGTGGTTGTAAAGAGCTCACAGAATTCGAGGGTGGTACTGTATTAGGATGCCACTGTGGCAACAAGTTCAACAGTTCATGAAATTTCTTCCTTGCTACATATTCCACGATCAACTGTGAGTGGAAGTGTTTAGGAATGACAGCAATTCAGCCATGTGAAGTTACACAGTGGAGTCAATGAGTGCTGAGGCGCATAGTGCATAAAAGTCACCAAAGCTCTTTTGACTCAGTAACTGCAGAGTTCCAAACCTTCTCTGGCATTGGAGCAGTGGAAACTCCAGCAGTGTTCTGTGGAGCGACATATCATGCTTCTCTGTCTGGCAGTCCCACGGACAAGTCTGGGTTTGGCGAATGCCAAGAGAACGTTACCTGCCTGACTGCAGTGTGCCACAAAATTGTGAAGTTTGTAAAGGATAATGCTATGAGTTTGTTTTTCAGGTATTAGCCAAGACCCCTTAGTTTCATTGAAGGGAAATCTTAATGTTTCAGCATACCAAGACATATTGGACAATTGTATGCTTCCAACTTTGTGGGAAAAATTTGGGCAGAATTTGGCCCTTTTCTATTCCAGCATGACTGTGCCTCAGTACACAAAACAGGGTGCATAAAGGCTTAGTTGGGTGTTGAAGTTTGGTGTGGAAGAACTCTGGGCTGCACAGAGCCCTGATAGCAACCCCATCAAACACCAGGTCACCATCAAACACCAGATTATAAACCAGGTCCTCTCTGTCAGCTTAAGTGTCTGACCTCACAAATGATCCTTTCCCACAGACACACAGCAAAATCTCGTAAAAAATCCTTCCCAGAAGAGTGGATGCTGTTATACCTGTAAAGCGAGGACCATGGGATGTCATTAAAGCTCCTGTAGGTGTACTGTGTAGGTGTCCCAACACTTTTGTTCATATAGTGTAGCTTTTTCACAAATGTTCAGAAAGATACCACTTTCTCAGAGAGAGATGGCGCAGAAGAGCGTGATGAGGGCGTGCAAACTCCTCATTCTCTCCACCACATTGATTATTAGTTTTATCTTTATGCCAGAAGCTTGTGGTCAGGGGTGTGTCATCCACATAACCCACATTTTCTCTACAGCACAGCCACTGAGCCATTACAGCCCCACCAACTCTGTCCAGCCATGGAGTAGTGTTTACAGATTCTTGCTTTTTTATATAACAGAGAAAATTGCAGCTTATTTCCAGAAATCCTGTCTGCTGTCTGTCTAGCACTTTGTAAAAAGAAATGCAGCAAGACTGGTCATATTTTATTTGGATTGTCTGCTTTGGACACTCTTCAAACATGAAGACACTTACAGACTGGCAGGAAGAAGTCTGTTAAGAAGTCTGTTCTCTGCTTGTTTATATATCTTCAGCAGAACGTAGAGTACAAACTGGGGGGTCCAAATAAAGTGAAAGCAAAAAGTTCAACATGATCTATACAGGGTTTGTTGCGTGTTTCTTCCCTTGTGCTGAGGCTGCAGGCTGTGGCTCTGAACGAGCCTCACAGCTGTCTGAGCTACTGTGCGGACTTCTGCATTCATTCCCGTTTGTTTACAAATCATACGTTTATTAGCTACCCTATCAGACAAGTAAAACCTGCAATGTGCTGGCCAGTCCCATGTTTGTTTTCCTGGAAACTTAACTGGCTAGGCTACAATAATGTAATAATGTACTGTGACCTCATTATTATGAAGAAGCAGCTTTTATTTTTCACTACACATTACAGTAGTGTGATATTCTTTTCTTTGTAGATCCCAGCTTGTTAGAGGGGTGAGATCAGAGCACAGGATCAGCCACGATACAGTGCCCCAGGGCCCCAAAGGTGGTAGCTTGGCATTGCTGGGGCTTGAACTACCGACTACCACTGATTCATTACTGCCCTATATTATTATATTATTATAATAATATTGTTATTATTATAATTATTATAAGATCATTTTTATTTTATTTTTCATCACTTTATTTGGACCCCCCAGTTTGTACTCTACGTTCTGCTGAAGATATATAAACAAGCAGAGAACAGACTTCTTAACAGACTTCTTCCTGAGGTAAAATATCTTGTCTGAAAACATTTTAAAAAAATGTAAATATGTTAAATATACTTTACTTCCAACATTGAGGTTTAAAAACATCTACTGAAAAGCATTTATGATCATAATGTAGATTTTATAGACTTTATATCTTCCTCTTAAACTAAATGACATTTTTAGTTAATACTAATTAGTTTTAACTAAGTTAAAGACATTTAGTTAATAATAATAATAATTTAATAGTTATTTAATGAGATGAACCGCTTCATAAGCCTGAACATTATAAAATCAAACAGCATTTGTGCTCATAGAATAAGTTTCTATCTGTTTTAATTTATTATTCAAAAATCTACTTTCTAAATATCTTGGAATTTCAACTTTGTAGGTTTGAAGTAATCTAGACATTGTTGAGTTGTAAATATAAATTTTAAGATTTTGCTAGGTGAAATGTCGAAGGTTGCAGTAGTCAGTAAGGTCCTTTACATTTAACAAACTACAAACTCAAACAACACTGGCCAATGTTTAACTATAAGGTGTCTGTGTAGGAAATACATGATGGCTTTTTGCTGCATTTTATGTTGTGCAATTTTAGTCAGTGTTCTCAGTGCATATTTCTGATCCTGCCATTCATTTCTCAACCATGCATGCTGATTCATCTGCATAGAAAACACTGTTTTACTGTTAGCCACACCATTCCACCGATGGGATTTGGAAGTAGGTAGTTATTAGTGGGATTCGTAAGAACGTAGTGATGGTTACAATTACACCATGAAGCGCATTATGCTTTAAAGTAATTAAAGTCAATAAGAGGTAAGATTTGAAAATTTCTCTGGTAGTTGAACCTATTTAAAGAAAATTAGATGGGCTCCTGTCCTACCTTTGACTCAATATATCATTAAAGGTGCTGAGTTTTTAGCAGTCTTTATGAGCGCTTATAACAGTCAGAAGTGTCTAAAATAAATTATTTTATTCACTGGTTTTGGTCCTTAAAAATGTACATAAGCTTTCCAAACTCATAATTTCACATACAGTAGACAGGAATCTCACAATATTTCCCAAATATAGAAAAATCTAGACTATATAAAAATGTATTATTTCCATAAAATACAAATTTATTTTAATAACTAGTCAAAAACTATCCATGAGCCTAAATGCTCAGCATCCAAAACATCTGCTCTCTGTAATTTTATAGTTCCCTGCGGCCTGCAGCATGGCATAGACATTGCATTTGCCATCTGTCTTGCTTATTGAGATGCCTTCTGGTTTTTCCTGTCATATGGCGGGTTTGCTGATCTGTGTCCGCTACGCCACAGTGCTCAGAGGATTCAGGAGTGGGAGACTGGAAAGCAGAGTCCAGCCGGGGCAGGGAATTTGATCCTCAGAGTGTAGAGCGTCACAGTGGACACCCAGAGAGCAAGAGCTTACAATGGAGCCTCTCAGCACACACACACACACACACAGACACACACACACAGAGAAAAGAGAGAGAGAGAGAGAGAGAGAGAGAAGTTGGAGACCAGCTGGGAGGAAGCCTTTTATAAAATATATAGTATACACATAAGGGAATGGCTGGCTCAGTGTCAGTTAACATATGGTACAGAGGAAGAGATATAGCAAGGAAGAAATTTTCTTGAGAGGCTTTTGTCATCACACAGGTGTCCAGAGGTGAAGGATAAGAGGTTACGAATAAGACAGGAAAGGTGCACACCTGGAGAATTTAAGAGGGAAAAAAGAGAGCAGAATAGAAGCAGTCATTACTCTCATAAGATCTGCTGATGTGTGACAGAAGGAAATGTTTTTTACGATCTTGTCGGACTATTCAGAGCAGATATAATGAAGTTCATTCTATGGGTGTAAGGTCAGCCCTGTCACTGCTCACTGCACCACCATTAAAAACACACAGGTGCAAAAAGTATCACTATACCACTCTATATCCTTGGCTCCAAGATTCTTCCTGTAGACATGAAACTAAAGAGAGGCATTTCTTTTCTCTTCTCCCATGAAGTCATCCCCATGATCACGACCCTGGCAAAGCTTTTCATTCAGATGAACTTAACAATGTGGTACAGAACAGAAAGTGGTCACTGGCCCTTCTCCAAAGCAGGTTTATGATAGTTGTGATGAAATTATACCCTTGATTAAAATGTAATTTTACATGTTCATGGGGTTTCACTTGTCATCCTTAGATTGGCCAAGTCCCACTGTGTGATTGACTGCAGCATCAGGGTTAAATTCAGCCAGATTTGACCCCTATCGTTTGTTGGAGCCTGACTCCAAGACTCATCTGTTGCACATCTGGCCACAATATGCCGCCCTGTTCAGGCTAAGCCACCGCAGTGTGAGCTGTCAGGGTACCTATCATGACAACATTCCTGCTTCAATCCCTATTTCCACTACTCAGCCATGTCCTTCTCTCTCTCTCTCTCTCTCTCTCTCTCTCTCTCTCTCTCTCAGAGAGCATATGATGGTGGTAACCTGTGGTGAAAACTCAGCAGCACTAGGCAGAGGTGCCACAGACTGTAGGAGCCAGGATGAACAGATGGCCCTTATCACCCACAATTACTGCATGTCATATTATGATGGAATTATGTATGAATATACAGAGGATTTGGCATATGCAGTATAATCTACCTGTTACGTAGAACGAGCCATATGATATTAGAGCATCCTTAACTGTGAACACTGCTCTCTAAGTTGTGAATGTTATGGAAGCTTTGTTAAAGCTAAAACACTATGAAAGAAAACTGTTACACTTTCTCAACACTGTTGTCCATATAATATGGGCTCAACTCTGATGTCTGTGCCCTGTGCTTTATAGATGAGATGGAAAAAAAATGAGGTGCTCAAACACATCCACTCTATCAGGACAAGGAGGCATCTATATATCAGCTTTTTTTCAGTTGGGTTGCCTATCCATTCAAAAATCACCTTCTTTTACACCTTCTTTTAGAGTTTAAGCAGGTCTGTGTTTTGCAGGTAAGAGGCTTAATTTGGTTAAATCTGGGGTTTCAAGACAGCTTGCATCAGCTAACTTCTATAAAGCTCTCTGTACGATCTGCTTCACAAGCACGTACTCAGTGTTACGTACCACTGATTCGTCCTGACACAGGAAATGAGGGGAATGTGGAGTGATGCAATAACTAAATCCCTTTCCATTCTCTGTGATGAGGTTTTACATCTTGTCTCTATTCAGTTCTTCAGAACTCCTGTGTTCCTCTCTTGAATCTTCAGAAAGTGTCTTGCCCTCTAAACACAAAGCAGAAGGCAGTCATAACTACAGTCCAAATTCTTCAAATTCTTTCCATTTTCTGCAATTTCACATACACTAAACCAATTCAATGATGCTATGGTCTGGACTTGCAAAACTGCTTTTAATAATGTCTCTACAGCAAAGACAAAAAAGAAAATAAACACCATGGTCCAAATCTAAGCAAGAGCTAAGAAGCCAAGCTGCACCGAAGGCAGAGGGACAGAGATGGATGTGGCACAGCTGGCATAAAGGGGAGGATTAGGATAAGGGAAATAACAGCGGGAAAGCGGGATGAGAGTAAGAGGCTCAGCAGTGTTAGCCCAGGGTTGAAATTACATGCTTCAGATGAGTCCAGTGTCTCCTGCTGGGCTGAGGCATGAAGAGAGATGTCCAACAATGATGCCTTAAATAAAAAATGTATATAAATAATATAACTCTTAGGCACCCTATTGTTTTTAGGTACTGCTTTTGTTATTGATGAGGGGCAGTACAGATGCTCGGTGGGTAGCACTGTTGACTCACAGCAAGAAGGTCCTGGGTTTGATCCCCAGGTGGAGCGGTCTGGGTCCTTTCTCTGTAGAGTCTGCATGTCCTCCGGGTACTCCAGTTTCCTCCCACAGTCCAAGGACATGTATGTTAGGTTAATTGGTGTCTCTAAAGTGCCCCTAGTGTGGAGTCTGCATGTCCTCCCTGTGTCTGTGTTGGTTTACTCCAGGGAACTTTGGTTTCCTACCACAGTCCAAAGACATGCAAGTTAGGTGAATTGGACACACAAAACTGCCCTATGACTGCGCTTGAAAGTTGAACTTGTGGACTGATGAAAGAACTGCGATGTAACCTTGTGCTTGTCATGTATGGCCAATGATGCTGAAATGTCGTTAAAAATAAATAACAAACAAACAAATTGTTATTGATGTTTTTTTTTTAGTTCTGCATTATTGAGTCAGTGCAAACACAAAAATGTTACATTTTGTTACACAAAAATGGTTGTATGCCAGTAATGCAAGATACCCATTACATAACAGAGCACTTTTCAGACAAAAAACATAATGAAGGCTGCTGGGTTTAGCATGCAAAAGAAAGAAGTAAGTGTGACAGTCAAAGTCTCCAGAAGTGCTGTGGCAGATTTCCTGCTCATGTTTAGAGGTGTGGAGAAATATTGCTTTAGTTCAGAAAGACGTTGAGGCAATGTGTTTCAGTACTATCATAACACTAGAGTCTGATTCATTTTACTTAATTATTTTTATTTAAAAAGATGGGACTATCAAATTTGGCGGCACGGTGGCGCAGTGGATAGCGCTGTCGCCTCACAGCAAGAAGGACCCGGGTTCGATCCCCGGGTGGGGCGA
>JAOVVG010000042.1:8690931-8701091 GCA_028566375.1 Leptodoras nelsoni | reverse complement strand
ACTGTGGGAGGAAACCGGAGTAAACCCACGCGGACACAGGGAGGACATGCAGACTCCACACAGAAAGGACCCAGACCACCCCACCCATTTTTTATTTTTTTTTTCCCCACTGGATTCAAAATTTAGAGTATGGCAAGATTTTCATTGAAGTAGTATGTAGTATATTAAGGATTGCCTCGAAACCTAGAAATATGTAAAAAAAAAAAAGGTTGCACAGTGCTGCAAAGATTCTAGCTTTCCTCTGCTCCCAACACTCCTCATCAACTCGCTGACTCGATTAAACGTCTTTTAAATGCTCATATAAGACAACTTTTAAAATTAAATGTGTTAAATAATGCATTAATATTTTATCAATGAATATGATTAGTAAACTATGCAACTTGCATATAAAAATTTTATTAAGAAGCTTTAAATTAAACTGCAAGTATTTCCGATAAGCTGTTGTTCATTTTTCTCATTTTGTAGTTGTATGTCTTCCTTTCCAAAATGAATAATGAGTGTTAGGGATTATTGCCCTATAAATAAACTGCTCTAATGCCCAGCCGTGACACGGCAATCGATACAGATGTTCAAATTGGTGTTCCTTCTAACCTGAGGAAAATGCCAACACCAGCTCCGCAGGCAAAGGTGTGTGCAGTACAAGCTCCAACGTCCTCACCCTCCAGCTCGGTCTGGCAGCAGTAGCTCTGAGAACACAGCATCATGCCACACACCAAGCACAGCGTCGGAGCTCGAGACTTGTCTCCACCTGATTTAGGACAGCTGTAAAAATAACTGAGGTTAGAAACACAAAAGCAATAACCGGAGATGTCCACCAGAACTCTGCTGTAAGCAAAGGCTGGTTATAAACCCAGAGTGCAACCCAGAGTGTACACACACACACACACACACACTCACGTGAAGCTGGATGCTTGGTTAATCAGTGCACTGTAGTCCGCTGGCAAATCAATTAGCTTATTTGATTCTCGAGGAAAACTGCACAAAAAAAACCAACATATACATATAGATCATTCGGTCTTAAAATTCACCTTGTCAAAGCTCAGATAGCTATGGACACAGGAACAGAGAATGATCACCTTATAAGGGTTTCAGGTGACTGGAGACACTGCTGCATGCCTGGATGTGAGCACCACCTGCAGGCAGACACAAAACATTGCAATCGACCGCGTGTCCACATGCTATGGTCTAACCTGCAAAAAAAACCTGCAGTTTCCTACCCCTGAAGCAGGGGATCCAGAAGCTCCTGATGATTATAATAGAGCTGGAGCAGGTTGGAAGGCAGACACAGATATGCACACAGTGCCTCCCATTCACCCGCACCTAAAGCTAGAGCATGGGACAAGGAAAGAACGAGTGATCAGTTTTACTATATGCGATATACTGAAATTCTGGCAGAACTGTGTGATGAGGAAGCACATGTAAGTAAGTGAACACTAAACGTTTGCATTCCGGATCAAGGATATCTGACTACAGAGCTGCAGAGCCGAGGTTTGACACCAGCAGTTTGAGGTCAGTGGCATTCGGGGCAGGTGCAGACACCTCTACTGGATTTTCTTAGCGAGCGTTGGCCTCATCAACATTACAAAGGTTTTAGATGGTTTTCTGATGAATTTGTGGCAAATGTGCATTTGGTCAATGTTATATTTTCAAGTTTAGGTTAAAACAAACCTTTATTTTTTTTAATAGTTTTTATATTACAGAAACCTGAGCATATGTGACCTGGATATCTGAATGGGTTACGTACACACCCCAAAATCAGAGTAAGACTAGAAACTTACCTTAAATAGCCAAAATAATTAATAATAATTATTTTGTAATTAATAACAAATAATAATAAACAAATAATAATCAACACAAAATATCACTCAAACAACTTTAAGCTTAAAGTGGGCCTTAATTATATGTAAGGAACAGAAATACTTCAAACAAGCTTAGACTGCCTGGTTAAAATGTAGTTTAAGGTGACTTAAGTTTGGCTCAAAAGGGACAATGAAATTTGTCACAGCATGTCTATCATCTCTCATAAATTGGAAAAGATTTGCCTTTCTGAATGGTGAGATTCATGACTGATGACACATAAATCTAAACAAAAGTTGCAGTGTGCATGGCACAATCTCACTGTCTGACAGTGTATGTGCCGAATGCCTCTGGCCTGAAACCGCTAGAGTGAAACTGCAGGCGTAAAACCGCGGCTCTGGAGTCACACCCTTCTTTTTTGGATTAGTGACAGAAAGGGTAAAATGTAGCTGAGCGAGTTTGTGACAAAAAGTTGAATCACTTACCATGCAGCTCAGGCGGTGTGGGAACTCCATTGAGATGGTGGAAGAACAGAGCAGCTCCTCTGAGGAAGGGCAGGACGCCTGCCTTTACACAACGCCACAGATGCCATCCCGAGCTGACTTCGTGCAGACTACTAAAACACACATACATGTGTATAGATTATTTCTACAGCTCTGTTAATTAAAGGTTGTGCTTGAATCCAAAATACTGTCTCCCAGGCTGACAAAATAAATATTTTATAAAAGACGAAATGCAGCTGATATTACAATAACTACAACAACAAAGTTTTGCTGTCTCACCAGCCTACATGAGTCCTTAGAGTGTTATAAAGGAGACAGATACTCTCTTCCTCCTCTCGCTCCATTCCTTCACTCTCCTGCTCCATGGTCAGCTCCTCTGTGGACACACCACCAATGTTAACCAGGGGCATCCAATTAACGTGTTAATAATACACTAATGATATAAACATTTAGACACCATCAAAGCGCATATTCTTTTCCTACAGTATGGTCTATGTTAGATGCTCGGAACATCAAATAAGCAGTGACAACTCAACTCTGAACATAACTCCCAATTTAGAGGCAAAGCCTGTCGTTTGCTATGAATTACACCGACAGCACCACTATTGACACCACAGTCTCCAACACAACTGTGTCTGACAGAACTCCCTATGAAAAGAACATCCATGCTATTACTGATTTCTAACACTGAGGGTCAATAAACACCCAATTGACAACTTAACAACAGATTTCCAGTAGAATGTGCTCTAACCTGGCACAGAGGTGAGGAGGATCTGGACCAGGTGAGCCACAATGACCAAGTGGAAGAGATGCAGCTGTGCAGTATCTGCACTCAGACCTGACGAGTCTAAGCAGTGCAGCGCTGGATAGGACAGCTCCAGACTCACCTGACAAACACATGCACCAAAAAAAAAAAAAAAAAAAAAACATTGATTCAGAGATTATACCTAAAGAAACAACTGTCAAGAACCTGTTTGATAGACAGGTTTAAATTCCACACTACAATCTTACTTTAATCTGACTCCAAGATAACAGTATCGAAAATACCATTTAAAAAGTTTATCAGCTCACCAGTAAGTGGAACATGTCCACATCCAGAATGCAGAGCGAACTTTCCACCTGGGGATCAGGAACAAGGGCTGCATGGAGCACACAAACAGTTACAGAACTTGAAAAAAAAACTACAAAGGAGGGGAAAAAATGTAAAAAAAAAAAATATATATATATATATATATATATATATACCTGCCAACAGTCGTATGAAGTGATTCTGCACAGTGGAGTGAGAGGAGACAGTCCAGCATGCAGAGCCAAACCGAACCAGAGAACTTAAACAGTCATCCTAAACAAGAGCAGACACAGCCCATTTACTGACATGGACATTTCCAGATGAAATGAGCTCATTCTGAATTATTTTAGGACATGATCAACCGACTTTAGATTCTTTATTTATCCCCAAGAGGAAATTTCTGTTTTGCTGCAGCAATATATATAACACTACCACACAAATGTAAAAAAAAAAAATATATATATATATACAAAATGGACAAAGTTCATAGGAAATGTCAAATGTGCAAGTGGGCAAATTATGCTAAAATATGCAATATACAGATGAACACAGGATATAGAAGGCATTAGAACTTAGCATATAAGATACACATAACACAATACCTGAAGATATTTTTATGCTTCAGAATATTCAGCTTTGGTAACAGAATGACCACCAAACAATATTTCAGAAGTTTCTGCTCTCTTTCAAGTATTAATGATTCTCAGAAACTTGATAAATTGTTTGACAGATGCAACAGTCTGTTTTTATTTATATTAGAACAAAACTAGAACACAATATTCTAGTGTACAGTTAGCTCCTACATCCTGTAAGTCAATGTTTTAACAGCATTAACGATATCTATGATACATGATTTATTATACCATCACCCAAACCTAAAAATAATGATTTTTGCATGATGATTTGGTTTTCATACCTGTCTACAGGGTAAACTTCCAAACAAAGGCTTCTCCTCATCTACCAGTAATCTCTCTGCACAAAAGACAAGCAGAGAAAAACAATAAATGCATGTAATGCAAACACGTACCAACCCCTAACTCGGACACTGCGTGTCAGCGAACACTGCAAATCTTACTGAGGAATTTATTTTTTCTTAAAGGAAATGCATGTATACTGACCTATAGACTGGATGGTGTAAGAACAGCTGCCCCAGCACATGACGGCCACCCGAGCGTCCTGCTCGTTAGGGTTCAGCTTAAGGCCGACTTTATACGTTGCTGTTCCGAAAGTTGTCAGCATCTCCCTTATGGAGCTGGAATAAGGGTTGCTATCAAAACACATCAGAGGTCAGTGTTAAAACCACGCTCGGATATCAGGTAAAACTGTAATGATGTTATTAAAAAATAAATAAATAAATAAATAAAAATTGGGTACACTTACACTGGAGTGTATTCCAGTCTAAAACCCTCAGGAGGAGGATAGTCCTCCACAGTGTCTGTCTCACCAGCATCTAAAAGACAAACAGGATATTTGAACATATGCGCGCACACACACACACACACACAATAAGGAACATATCAGATACTCACTTGTTGGCTTGGCCTTCTTATGAGCAGAGTGCAAGGCTCTGATCTGCTGGCTGGTAGTATTCAGCCAGTGAGCCAGACCTGGCTGCTCACTACTGCTATAATCACAAACATACATGCATCTTAATATTTAACCAGAGAAAAGGTGAAATCCCTTGGCATATTTACTGTAAACACCCGAGTCAACAACGCATCATATCATGAAACAATAATGGAAGAGTTACTGTATATTGTCCAAGTTTGTTTTGACACAACAAAACAGGTGTAACAGGCAAGGCATTACAACCAATAACTATGATAATTTGTCAAAGCAATAGTTAAAATATTGTACAGTACTGAACAGATTCAGAGTAACTCTTTGAATAATAATCACTGCAAGTTTGTAAGCGAGTACCTGCTGGCGTTCTTAGTGAGGGGCAGGAGAGGAATGACGGTGTTACTGAGACACTCACAGAGTGGACACAAGTACTCCCCATTCTCTACATCATAACTGGTATGCACACGCAGTCTCTGCTGTCTGCGGTGCTCCTTAGCCTGCACTGCCTCAAAGTACCTGCAGGGAAAACATGAAGGAAACACATGACTGTACAGCTGATTCAGTTCAAGTAAGCAGTGACAACATATTGATCCATTCAGTTGTTAATCCTGAAATGGACATTGGACTGATCTGGGAACTCCATATATTTCTTGTAAAGCTCTCTGAGGTAACATTATTATTCAGGAGGTATATACTGTTGGACAGAGCTCCCCTCCATCCAGGAAATGGTGACATACAAAAAGTATTTTTGATTAGGAAGCGCATAGCACATTATGTAAGTGACAGAATCCTCAATAACCAAGCATGGCTGATTACCTAGTGCATGTGATTCCTTTAGCTTTTGATACTCACTGCACTTACTCCTAAGGTCATATATTTTTTTAATAGTTTGTTTTGCTTCCACATGAGGCACAATGCCTTTAAGAGCTTTGAAAGTAACACTGGCTTGATCTAACATTAGCCAAGTGCACAGAGAAATTTGGTTTTGTCTCAAAGATCTGCTCAGTTCTACTGGTTGGATAAAAGAAATATCTACAGATCTAATATGTATCCCATTTCGATCTACAGCTGATCAATTACTACACATGTCCATGAAGAATTTTCTGTACATTACAACAGTGCAGGTTTTTAGCTTCGATTAGTTTTCTGTCATCTAGTGATAAGGGTGATGGATCATCCAGACTGATTAACATCGGCTAATTTAGTATAACTGATGTTCATGCACCATAGTTTTCCATCAACTGCAGGTCATGTTATTTACTAGAAATAAACTAAGACACGCTCTTGGTTCTTTTCCAGTACTAAAAATTAAAGCACTGATTTTTTTTTTTGGTCAAAATCAAAACTCAATGTAACTTTTTGCTCATAATTGCTGTTAGATGCTGTTTCTATTGCCTACATCAGCAAAAATCAAAAGGGCAAAACTTTATATGGTATTAAGAACATTAAGATTAAGAAGTATTAGAAGATATGTTTTGCTGATCTCCTCACCTCTGCCAGCAGTGAGAGTGCATGATGTGGCCACAGCTGCCGGTATGGGTACCAAAGGACAGGTCAGGGTGCATGAACAGGGCATCATAGCTCTCTGTAACACACAACAGAATTAAGCACACTGCATACTCAAGCCTATCCCATTACTTAACTTCCACAGTGTAAACTGTAAATCATAACCTTACCTGGCTTGTGTGGGGGTCTTTTGCGGTTCTTGGACATGACTGTAGAGCGCTGCACAAAGGCAGCGAGCACCATGGCTCTACCATTAGGTCTGATCTCTTGCTCTTCTTGACACAGGATGCAAGTGACCACCTGCCTCCTCTCTCCTCCTCTGGCACGCCAACGCCGAGGTCCCACACACACCAGAGCACTGTCACATGAACTGGGGCTGCACCAAGCAGAGGTGGACAGTTATAAATATATTTTATTCTTATATTAAAGTCCCGCATAAATTGCTAAAAATGGCCTAGGATCTTCTCAACTCATTAGCCCAGCAGAAATGAATATGCAAGATGAAGCGTTTATGAATGGAAATGTTATGTGAAGGTCACCACTACAGGCATGAACCTCACACAGAAGCCAAAGAACAGCAATTTACTCAACCAAATTGAGGAACTGTTGATGCATTTAATAGCTGTGGTTAATAAAATAATAAGTTAAAGTTAATAAGCTGTGGTTACTGATGTTAAAAGTACTAAAGTGATTTAATATTAAGAATATAAAAATACAAGTTGTCTTGAAAAACAGCCTGTGCTTAAAGTGCGTTACTATGAGCATGGTTAAGTACCTGTGCTCTGCTGATGTAGAGGCAGAGGCATCCAGGTCCTCTAAACTCTGCTGGAACAGCTCTTTGTTCTCATTGATAAAGTGTCTCTGCATCTCAGACATCTGAGCCATGATCTTCTCCCTTCGCAGTCTAGCCATCTCTGCCTTCCTCTTTCTCTCCGCTTTGTCTTTGTCCCGCACAGTCTGCAAGACACAAACATGCACGCATAAATACACACAGAGATAAGCTCTTCAGCACACTAAAGGATAATGGTCAATATGTCAGGGGGTTAGAAAGATGCTTAGTGACTGACCTCCTCTTGGCAGTGCCCTGTTCCTTCACAGGAAGGTCCAGCAGCTGTGCGCTCACGCACAGTTTTAATGCTAACCACCATCTGTGCAAAAACAGATACACAATTTAGGAAAATACTTAACAGAAAATGATATAGCAGTGTAGTTAGACCATACACACATGTGCAATATAATGTGTATACTAATTATATACATAACTATTTTACTATTAATATTTTATTTGCACATTTTTCTTCAAAATACATTCTACAATAGATGATCAGAGCAGTAATAATTCCCTATAATAATACACAATATTTAAAATAATATATACAATCATAATGCAGCCTGTGTTTATCAAACGATGAAGCATTAAGACAGCATGGAAGGCAGTCAAAACCCATTTCAGTATGAAATTAAAACAGGTGTCCAATATAAATGCAGCAAATTAGCATGAAGAGCAAAATTTATATTCTGTATTATTCACACCATAACAGCAGGTGGTGAGTTAGAGTTGAATTTCATATTAATTATAAATTACAAAAATAGGAATGCAATCAATGTATTAATATACTGTATCTGAATGGAAAAAACATGAATCACTGACAACAACAGTTTTCTGAGCTAGTAACAAAAGTTACTTAGCTACATTAGGTAAAGTAGCATTAGTTTCTTCACATAAGTAACATGAACATGCTATTTCATACACCCTTAATGCCGCCTACAGATGATCAGTGACAAAACCACTTTGCGACACTGAAGCATTTGTTTCTCTAAGATGAGAGTGGTGCTGCTTTGCTCGCAGGCCACAGCGACTTGTGCTTGGATGTCTTGATGATGCAGAACCACTTTAAATTCATGGTAACAATGCTTAGCTTTGGTATGGTGCACCCGCCTTCACGGTGAGCACATTGCCAGAATACTGATCATCTGTAGCTGCCCTAATACAAAATATGTCATGGATACACTCAAGAGTTCACATAGAGAGAGTAATGCAAATAGCAGACATAATCAAAATGTAATTTTACTTTAAGGATCCAGCGAATCATGTCTTTATGCACTTCCAAGTGAGAAGCACTCTGCAAGGTCTCCAACAGGGCCAGGATACTCGGAGTATTGCTGGGGGCTTCGCCAGGACCTGTCGCACGAGAACCACAGATTTAACTATAGGCTTGAGACTTTATATTGTGAGAGAAGATACAGAAAACTTACGGGAGATTTTGAGGGTGAAGTTGAAGGTAACATCATTGTCATCCCCACTGCTCTCTAACTGTTGCTGCTCCTCTAGCAGAGCCATGCCGATCAAGTGCAGCACCTGCAGCATCACACGCACACAAAGAACTGTGAATGCTGCTCAGCCATTAAATGTACTGCAGACCAGTACAACAGAAGTGCAAGATTGCTGAATTTACTACACCGTATTAGGCTAGAGCGTTTATCATGGTATTTCAGTATACTGGGGTATTTAAAAATACGAAAAGCATGATTTTCAGTAGTCATAAATACATATGCTCGTCCTTCTATTAAACCGAAATACGGAAATGCTGTATTGAGGTGCGGTACGTAGTGCACAGGACACACTACCAGAGGGCCAGCTTAGGTCAACAAACTGAGCCTTTACTTACAGTCATCCTGTAATGGGATGCACTTAAAAGAACTAGACTATGTGTGTAGGTGTCTGAGCACACAATCTTCTTCCTCAGTGAAATTTGCCACCTGCTACTGTTTGATTGCCTTGCATCCATGAAATCTTGTGTGCTGCGTATTGAGCCTGTCCAAGAGTTATGCACCTAGGAGGGTCCCTAAGATTTCCACCAGGTATTTCATACATGGGTTTCAACTCTAACAAGGAGATGTCTCTGCGTTCCCCAACATCCACACTTTGTCATTTCTGTTCTGTAGGTCTCCTAGCTAATCAATTAAATATAACTAGATATAGAATCATGAAAATATTGTCATATATAACTCCATCTTCTATCAATAGCAGTTCAGCTTTAAATTTTTTCTCTTCTTTACATGATAAGCATCATATGCTGTATACCATAGTGAAATGTCAGGATAATATGATGGTATGAAAAAAACAGATACCGCCAAAGCCTACAGTGAATCATGTCATTTTAACAAAACATACAAACATTTACCCTCTGGAGCATGGACTCAGACCAGTGTCCTCCGCTAGGCTCCACAGCCCACTGTAGCACAGCTCCCAGCATGCCAAGCAACACGTCACACTGCAGAATGTTTACCAAGCTGGCAAACAGTGGGCAAAATGGAGGCAGGGCTGGTGGAGGCAAAGCTGCAACACACAGAAACTCACTTCACCAATCTACAGAAAACTGACCAATAATTTTCAGTTTTAGATTACACTCACTGAAGAAATAACTTACCCGAGTCCTCTCCATTCTGTCTCTTAAGCTTTCGCTGAGCTTCCTCTGCCTGTATCGAAGAAATCACAAAAGCTTCAGCCCTGTGTAGACCTGGTATTAGCATTCATCTTGCAGAACACAAGTGGTCAGCAAACATAGACAATCCTTCACACCTGGCCTTGTCATGTGTCTCAAACCCATCTTTACTGACCACACGTGTTAAGCTGGAGTCACACTAGACTTCAGCTGTTCGTTAAATAAAAAATATATATATTATAAAAAATAAAATAAAAAAAAATAATTATATATATA
>JAOVVG010000042.1:8619423-8634583 GCA_028566375.1 Leptodoras nelsoni | reverse complement strand
GAGCACTGATGAAGGATTAGAGGATGACTAACACAAACTGTGCAACAACAGATGAGCTACTGTCTCTGACTTTACATGTACAAGGTGGAGCAAAACGGTGGATGTGTTTCATACAGTGCACAGTAAGTGAACAGTAAGGGTCCTGACCACTGGGGGCTAACAAACTATGAAGAGAAACAGACTACAGTCTGTAATTGTAGAACTACAAAGTACATCTATAAGATTAGTAGAACTGAGAAAATGGACAATGAGTGTAGAGAAAATGAGGTGGTCGTAATGTTATGCCTGATTGGTTTACATCTTTAATTTGGTGCATTTGGTGTTTTTTTGGGTGGGTGTATTTCTGAAAAACACAAAAATATACATACATACACTCAGATGATTAATTCTGGCTGTAGTTAATCATGATCACTAACAGGACCTTAAGAGGCCTTGGGAAGTAAAAGACATTTTGGATCTTTCAGCACTACTGAATTAATAAAATAAATGGGTGCATGTATAATTTCGACCCTGTGTGTTGTAGAAAAAGAATAATTCAAAGAAATCAGTGAAAGCCCAATATTGTTGTATGTGGAAAGGGAAGGTCAGTTCTGCTTAAGGTTACTGATGGCTTATTGAGAAGAATTACCATCATTGAGGAAAAAAAACCTGTTCAGGTGTCATATGATTCTGGGTCTGGCAACGTGATACTGCCTGTAGGGAGTTTCAGTTTTTTAACAATGGACATTGTCCCAAAGCAGCTTTACAAAGACATAAAAGACACAACTTATAGGTTTTATCTCTAAATGTTATCCCTAATGAGAGAGCCAGGGGTGACAGTGGCATGGAAAAACACCCACAGATGTTAAGAGGAAGAAACCTTGAGAGGAACCAGACTCAAAAGGAAAGCCATCCTCATTTGGTTGACACCAGATAGTGCAATAATAACTTGCTTTAAGGACACAGGTCCGGCACTGAGAGCGGCTGCTGACCAGTCAGCCTTTCTAATATATGTATAATTCTCTGCAGTCTGGCTATTGACTGGGAAGATGCTGAACTGAAGCACACAATTATGAATGAAGTTAAGATGCTCTTGATGGTGGATGTGTAGAACTGAGGCAGAACTGGCTAGTCAGCAGCTATTTCTACAACCTTCTACACTCTGTGCATGTATGTGTGTGTAATAAATGGGTCACATTCTTTTAATCTCACTTGCTATCTATACTTTTAAAATTAGAATAGATTTTTAGGATCAAGGAATTGTCCAGATCGAAAGTATTCATATATCAGTACTGATCTGCTCATCGCTAGCACACAGTACTATTTGCTGCTATCTGTATAGGAAAACATGAAGCTTATGGAGAGAGAAAAACACATCAGCTTCTCATAAAATGAATACAATTGTTTAACATGATGTCATGTTTATGAAGCTAAAACAAAAGGGAAAATGACATATCTGGGTGAGGGGGACTATCTTTTAGGCTATGTCTGGAACATGGCTGCCATCATGAAAGCTGCCATATTGGATCAAGAGCAAGTCAGAAATTTGCAACAACAACTGGGAACATTGCCTGAAAGATTGGATCCTGTGCCTTCAACTATGTGTTCAGCACCAGAGACAGCGTCAAATAGCTGTGCATCACAGGCAATGTTCCCAGTTGTTGTTGCAAATTTCAGTTTTGATAACTTTTTAACCACAAGAGATATTGCAAATCTGATTGTGGAAATCGATTTCTGAGACAATGTTGGTCTTCACTATGATACATGACCACCTTCCCATTGGAAAAACTTGCTCTGATTCAATATGGCGGCTTTCAAGATGGCGGCCATGTTCCGGACATAGCCTAAAAGATAGGCCCCCTCACCCATTACTGGCTGGGGTATTCAGATATGTCATTTTCCCTTTTGTTTCTGAAATAAAAGGGCACCCTGAGACTTTTGACACACACTGTATATTTGGGAATGGCTCTTAAATATGATTTCTTTGGTTTGTATTTATATTCATCATAAACTGCAGAATGAAATACTGATTTAAGCACTGATGTAAGCAATTTTGATTTTGGTCCTCATTACACATGTAGGTTAACACTATATACATTCCACTGAGAGAATTGTAGTCACAGAACACACAGAATCACAAGAGCTGAGTTGAAAATGCAAGTTAAAGCTGAGGGGCGGCAGGACAGTGGGTGTTTTCCTCCAGCCTCCTGATAATAGAGGTGAAACCTTCATCTTTCTCTCGGCTGCATCAACACTTTCACACACTCTTAAATATCACTACTAAAACTCAACTGCAAATCCACCTGCTTGGGGACAGAGAGTGGCTACATCTTCATATCCGGCGTGCTAATTTATCTGGTGCGACCACCTGCCTTCAGAATCTTCTTGACAGCACTGTCCGTTCACTGTGTGCGCTTGCAGCTGCATGTGAGTTTATGGAGGATAGGAAAGGTGACACTAGCAGCACCCAGAATGCGCTGGAGGCTTGTGAGCTACGGAATGCTAATGCTGCTAATCTTCCTCCAGGGTCGCCAACTCAAACACGACTCACTTTTCTTATGCAAATAGCGGCAGCATGCACTAATCAGGGTTGGACGCGCCCGGGGAATTTGCCACTGCCAGCAAATATTAAACGAGATGAGGGGAGAAAAGACACATTTGTCTAAAAGTAATTAAAGAAGTAGCCCACAGAGACGGCATGATGTTACCATGGCAATAAAAGGCCAGAAGAGTTGTCCAAATGTTGGGGAGGTAGATGGACTAAGAAAAGGAGAGAGGCATACATGTAGACAGAAAGACAGAGAGGGGCAGAAGTACGAACAGGGAGAGATCAGAGATGGATAGAAAGACATAAGGACACAGAAACATTGAAAAATAAAGATAATGGACAAACAAATGGAGAAACAGAGAGAGATACACAAAGACTGAAAGAAAGAGAGAGCTGCAGATAGTAAGAGATCAGGGCCAGAAAGACTTAAAGAGCCAGACATATTAAAAAAAGCTAAAGAAAAAACATCAAGAGGAAAAATGGAGCGACATTTATAAAGAGAGGAGTGTGTAGAAATAAAGCAAGACAGATAGGTTAGACTGAGACATAAGAAGAGACCGAAGAGATAACAGGGAATTTGACAGCATGTCAGAAACAGAGAAAAAGGTAAAGAGTGAGACAGACCAACAAGCAGGCGCATGAAGTTACCTGCCAAGTGCAGTCGGCTTCACTAAAGGCTAGGAACGATCATTGAAAGCAATCAACTCAATTAATTAACTCACTCAATTGCATTCTCTAACCAAAGTTGTCAAAGCACACTGGAGCCAGGAGATTATTGATCCCCCACTACTGCGTCTGCATGCTTATGGGACACACAATGAAGCCTAATAGGTTCCCAGAGCGTCAGGCTAGTCCACCGAGAGCACAGAGGTTGCGGCAGGAACTTTACAAGCAGATTAACAACCATTAGGAATAACAGGAAGACAAATAAGAGAAAACATTTACAGGAGAGAAAGAAGGTATATCATAGGGCTTGAAATGTGGCAGAATTTATGAAGACATTTTCACTGTACAAAATCATACACTGAAGTACCAGAAAAACTGGTATAGCAGTTAACACTTGGTAGGTCCCCTATGGGATCTCAGAGGGAACGTTGCACAGTCCTCACACTGATGCTTGTTGCACGCCTATCATGTTAAATGATTCTTGCCAGCCGACGCTGGTCACGTTCATTCAGAGTCTTTTAGCAGCCATGCTGCTGTTGTAAGTTTGAGGTTTTGCCAGAATTCTTGTATGCCATGACCCATTTCTCGAGCTCCAACTATTAAACCATGTTGAAAATCGCTAAATCGTGATCATTTTCATGGAGGAAACAGCTATAGAACCTTCCATAGTGGTCCATCGCTTTATATATACGCACTGATGGACACTACCAATGACGTGCATTTTGCATAGGCGCCATAGACAGTTTTTCCTGGTATTTCAGTGTATATTTAATATGAAAACATTTTCAATGTGCAAAAGTCTTAGGCACCCTATTATTTGTTAGGTACAACTTTTGTTATTCAGGTTTTTAGTTTGAGTTCTGCATTACTGAGTCAGTACAAAAACATTTTATATTTCTAAATGTTACTTTTCCAACAAAAAATTAAACGTTACAAAATGTGTGTATGTCAGTAACGAAAGCAACACATTACACAACAGAGCACTTTTCAGACACAAAACATAATTACGGCTGCTGGGTTTTGCATGTAGAAAAAGAAGTAAGTGTGAAAGTCAAAGTCTCCAGAAGAGCTGTGGCAGATTCTCTAAGATGCTCAGTAAAACTTAGCAGCTAATTTCCTTATAAAACTGCACTAACTGTACCTGGGAACACTAATTACGGAAAAAAGCACACAGAATATCGACTTCCTTTAGTTTATTACTGTTTACTGCACTTTATAGTGTTTTCTATTATGTAGAAACGTCTTCATTACTTTACAGCGAGTATTTGCATGTGCCTAAGACTTTTGCATCGTACTGTACAGTAATTAGCTGGTAAGTTTTACTGAGCAATTTGGAAAATCCACAGCTCTTCTGGAGACTTTGACTGTCACACTTACTTCTAATTTTTGCATGCAAAACTCAACAGCCTTCATTCTGTTTTGTGTCTGAAAAGTGTCTGGTATGTAATTACTGAAATACAAAGATTTTTGTATAACATTTAATTTTGGTTGGAAAAGTAACGTTTGGCAATATAAAATCTTTTTGTATGGACTCAATAATAAAGAACTAAAAAAACACCAATAACAAAACTAATAGGGTGTCTAAGACTTTCACACAGGACTGTATGTCTTCAGTCCACTGACAGCCAGCAACTCAGTTTTGGAGAGTCCATACAAGCACCTGACAGAGCAGAGTCTTGACACATAGCTTCCTTGTGTTTTAAGTATTGTGGAACAACTGGAACCAAAAAAGTTATATTGTACAAGAACGGGGTTTGATAAACGTATTTAGCATAGTGAATGCTGGTCCATTTGGGTTTTGGCTTTGTTCGAAATCTGGTGAGTGTAGCTACAGAGAGTCAGTGAAAAGAATGCTGCATACTGGGGATGTATGACCTGAAAGCTAGAAAACAAGGCTTTGAGATAAGTTACAGCAGTCATGATGGAGCACAGAAGAAGAGCTTGCCAGAAGTGAATCCAATCATGACATAACCAAGCACCATGGAAAGATATCTCAGAATCCTCCTTATGGTGGGAAAAAAGAAACTATCGACATTACCAAGTCTCATACTTAACATCTAAATAAATAAAAAATCAAGGTCAGGTTACCGTCTGTGAAGAGGCTCGTGTGATATTTAATTTTCTTCCCATCTCACTTAAACATAGCAAGAGGCAGACCGACAGCTTTACATTGCCCCTAGGTGTGAGTGTGTGCATACAGGTCACTCTGTCATGGCCTGGCATCCCATCCAGGACGAATTCCGAACATCAGTTACAGAATATCAATGAATGAAAAGTAAAATATTCGAAAGCGGTAAAGAAGAAAAACAATTTTAATGTCCAATTTGCTATTTGTCGCTGTAAGCAAGAGAGCGTATAACACAGAAGAGTACTGTGAATGTGATTTATTACAATACCGATATTGTTTCATCATGTAATCATGTCACCCGGTCTTAGTTTGCTGTAACGGGTTCAAGGAAGGAGTCAGAAACTGTAGCAAAAGACAGCAGAGTTGATTCATCACTTCCAGCATGCCATGAGGATCTGCCATCTGCCGCGGCAAGCTAAGACAAAATGTCCGCCAAGTTGCACTGGTAAACAGCAGTACTTCCTGTGACAAAGTACTCCTGCCTCACTGATCACGATCTGTTCGACACCCTCCTGCAATTCCACCATTCCACAAATTTTCTCCGGGTCTTTAGGGAAAAGTTACATATGGATTAACTTCAACTTTAAAGCTGCAGCAATGGGAGCTCGCACACACTCACACATACATACCCAGAGTGTATAATCCTCTGTGACTGAAAATAGACAGATCAAAAAGACACGCACACACACGGCATGAGGAAGTGAACATAATGAAGAGTATGGCTAGATTGTATTCATTTCGCTGCTTCTTTCGCTAAATTACCAGGAGCAGCTTTGCTGGCAGGGAGGAGCTGGGATGTATAGTGCCTCCTGCTGGCTGGCCCAGCTGGTTAAGTAATGTTTATGAAATGGGTTCGGAAATGAAAGCAGCAGGTCTACAGCGCATCAAACTCTAATTCAACCAGGGAGGGCTGTGCTGCAACTCCCCTACAGGAGTTTCTGCTCATATAACATTTTGTCAATAGCACTTCACAAAGCAACACTCATTCCCCTACAAGTATCCAGTGCGGCTGTAGAACTAAATGTGAACTTACTGCAAAATACTGCCTTGAACTTATCTCCTGCTTCTAAAATACCATAAACAGCCGGGAAGCCAGCAGACAATTTGCTTGGCAGTGAGTCTTTGATGAGTCAAAGCTGAACCAGTTTCATGTTGAGACCTCTGTTCACCCCGGACTGTCAGATGTTCTGTATTACGGCTTGAGCAGAGGAGGCTCGTTTGTGTACATGAATTGTGGCCTTGAGCAGGTTTGTAGAATTTTTTCACTTTTTCCCTCCAAAACAGCTAAAGATTGGAAAAACATTTCCTGGTCCCTTTTCTTTCCCAATCTATAACTGCTCAGTTTTGACAAGCTGGTGCTCACTGTAGACTCAGATTCCTGTTCTTGGCTGGAGTTAAACTCGATGTGGTCTACTGCCGTTGGAGCCCATCCACATCAAGCTTTGACATTCTGAGCTTTGACAATCTCAGCACAGTGGTAAAGAATGCTTATGAGTTACTCTATCCTGTCTGCTCAAACCATTCTTGCCACTCTTCTTTGGCCACTCTCACTACCAAGGTGATTCCACCTGCAGAACTGCAGATCACTGTAAATGAATGAACACAAATTTTCGCCATTAGAATGGCAAGTTATCACGATTTTGTGATTTTTGACACAGTTTAATAGCTGGAGCTTGTGAGATGGGTCAGAGCATTTCGGAGGTAGAAGCAAAGTTTGGATTTTCACGTATGAGCATTTCAAGGGTGTAGCATGACTACAAGACTTCCAGCTAAACCTTGAACTCACGACAGCAATGTGGCCGTAAAAAGACTCTGGGTGAACGTGACCAGTGTCGGCTGGCAAGGATCATTTCATGCGATAGGTGTGCAATACTGCCTTAAGTACTTTGGTGTATATTGCACTGTATTGCAGCACTTTACATAAACACACATAGACAAGCCCACTCCACAGTTTGTGGTGTCAATCAGTAGCTTATTGTGGCCTTTGCACTAGAGCCTCTTTGGCACTGCCAAACTGCCAGAGGCTCATAATCCAGTCTCTGTTATCAGCTGCCTATCGACTCATAACTTTTGATAGCCCTGACACTGAAGCCAAAACTGTTGCTGTAGTAGAGTTCGAACCTGCCATCACAGCTCTGACAACTCTTTGTCGATTTTACTGCCACCCCCCACCCCCACTTTTTCAGAATTTTTAAGTGCTTCGGTTATGCCGTGCTCTGTTCCTATCACACTATCATTCTAAATCAAGGCCTGATTGTGCTGTTGTGTTGGTTTTTTTCCTGCCAAGACAAAGTGCCCGAATTAACATTTGAATGCCCAATCAAAAAGTACTTAAAGAATGTGCAATTATGCAGACAATCAATACCCTCAGCCTCCCCTGGCAGCACCCCTGACATTTCCAATAAAGAGTATGAATAAGAAATGAAAGGCATGCCATCTTTCTAACCCTTGTTCTCTCATCAGACTGTTTCCAAGCCCTGTTTAATAATTCCCCTCAAAATCAGGTTAGAAAAGCAGGCTGGAACACAAGCCAAACATTTAATTTGCTGCTATAAAAACAAGGCTGTCAACCTCCTCAAAATGATGTTTGACTATTATGTACATCAATGTGATGAATGTGTACTTAACCTTGGAAAAACGTGTAAAAGTTATTCGGTGGGATGTAAAATAATCCTTCAAACAGCTTTAAAAAGACGTCTTAAAAGCTGTGGTAAGAATGGCAGATGTGTACCTGTTGATAAAGGTGTGTGCTTGTGGTTAAAGAACCAGTCTTGTGAGCGGAAGTTCACAGATTCGATCCCCTATGCATTTAACAGGTTGCATCCACCGGTGCGTATGGAAGCTTCTAGAGCTGTATCCGCTGTAAGAATGGCAAGTTATCACGATTTACAAGATAATAATTTGTGAGATAATAGTCTGTAGAATTTAATTTAAGATTGTGGGAAAGTGATGCATATCATCACTGAAGCACCAGAAAAACTGGTATAGCAGTTAATACTTGGTAGGTCCCACACGGGATCTTGGAGGGAACGTTGCACAATCCTCACACTGATGTTTGTTGAGGCTCCAGCATTGAATTGTTATTTGAGGCAGTGCTGCACGCCACAATCCCTGCTGGTCACGTTCACAGCCAATTAGTGTCATAAATTCAAGGTTTTGCTGAAATTCGTGTAGTCATGGTACATACTTGAAATGATTATATGTGAAAATCCAAACTTTGCTTCTACCACCGAAATGCTCTGACCCATCTCACAAGTTCCGAATCATGTTCAAAATCATGACAACTTGCCATTCTCATGGTGGAAACAGCTCGAGAAGCTTCCATAGATGTCTATCACTTTATATATGCACTGGCAGATGCAACCAATGACGTGCATAGGTGGTGTTGCTATGCATTTTACATAGGCTTCAGTGTAGAGGTTTCGGTTTAGACAGTCTAAAAGAGTGATCTGGGAGTAGGATATATTGAGCTACAGTATTTCAAGACTGTGCTATTTGGAAGGAGAGAGAGAGAGAGAGAGAGACAGAGAGTGAGACAGAGAGAAGATAGAAAGAAACCCAATGGGCCAGTTAATAATCCTCTAGCCAGTGAGGGCTTATTTAAAGAACCCTGGGTGTACCACAGCCTGATTAAAATCTCACGTGCAGCACAAACGAGGCCTCCATTGCTTACAGTGGAAAGAATGGCCAGATAAAAACTATTAAAAGGAGTGAAAATCTGCTATCAAATCAAGTCACAAGTTCTACAGGCAAGCATTCTTGAGCTTTCTAATGTCCTGCAAATTTAAAGACAGAGACAAGACAATAAAACTATGGAGTGATGCTCATAAACAAGCCCCTGAAGGTTCATTTACAATGTGAATTCACCTTCCAGTTTTTTTTCTCTCTGTTACCGGTCGTGATAAAGGCAATGGTCAGAGTGGACAAGGTCAGGCTTTTGACAAATGACTTCCATTAATCTCACTCCCCTCTGCTTCCTGACTCATACACACCACCGTCATGTGCCAGCCAGCTTCTTTTCCACAACACTAATGGTCATGCCCATCAGCACACACTCCTGTTCCCTGTGTTTATCTCACACACACACACTACTAGTGACAGGAGGAAATCACACAATGCCCTCAACAGACTGAAGCAGGCAGAGAGGTTTTATAGAAGCTCAGGTTTTACGGAATCAAATCCTCCAGAAGCTCCGAGACAGAGGACAGAGAGAGAGAGAGAGAGAGAGAGAGAGAGAAACTCCAGGGATTAGAGCACAGAGCAATCAAACACCAGCCAGGAATATGCATGCACACATTTACACACACAGTCATGTTTCCACTGAGAAAGCACACATATCATCCAGAGCTGTATAATGACCGTGATCAAAATATTCCCTTGCAAAAACGGAAGAAGAAAAACAGCAAAGATGAATGTGACCTCAATATATGAAAAGGACAGCATTGAACCATGCGTAGTCACACCTTCCCACACACACACACACACACACACACACAATGACCTGGAAATGAACTGCCAGTAAAAATGCTAAAAAGAAATGATCACAACCAAAGGATTAACCAATCAAGGAAAAGACACAACCCACTGTCTGGGGAAAAGGAATCATCCTGGAAAGTGACACTATAAGCAAAAAAAGGTCTATCCAAAATGCAAACCAGACTGTAAGAAGCACAGGTACCAACACACACACGTGCACAGGGGTGGTAAGATTCCCCGAGTGTAAACCGGATACAATTTAGCATGAACTAACTAACTCTAACTCTGTTCTTTCTCCGCTCCAGTGCTGCCCGTGGCCAATTCTTGTCAAGTCTCTGGGACGAGCCTCTTGCGGGCCAGAGGTCTGTCCAGGAGACACACAGATTATCATAGAGGTGGAAGAGCTCCATGATCCGCCAAATTGCTATATCATGTTGAATTGCAGCACATGACAACGGGGGAATCATATTACAAATATCACAGATGCACACAGAGATCTCTACACACAGACATTGGTCATTTGGCAGGAAGAAGTAAAATGTGCTGGACCTTACCAACACCAAAGTTACCCACCCCTGCTCTAGAGTTCACTCAGAAAGAGCATTACATAAAAAAACATCCAGTGTTTGGAAGTTCTGCAGCTGGAATCAACTTGAAAAGCATCTCAGGATGCACAACATGGTGAACCTCAAGGCCGATGAGCTGCAACAGCAGAAGAGCACATCAGGTTCCAATCGGCCATCAGCCAAGAACAGAAAGCTGAGGCTGCAATGGGCACACCAAAACTGGACAGTTGAAGACTATAAAAACACAGCCTGGTCGGATGGATCTCGATTTCTGCATCGATGGTAGGGTCAGATTTGGCCATCCACAGCACAAATCCATGGACCCAACCTGGTTGAGGTGGTGTAATGGTGTGGAGAATGTTTTCTTGGTACACTTTAACCAACTTGGGTTGGTTAATACCAATCAATCATCACTAGAAAGCCACAGCCTCTTAGAGTATTGGTGCTGACTGTGTGCATCGCTTCATGGCCACAATTTACCGATCTTCTATTGGCTAATCCCAGCATTATGATAGCGCATGTGACAAAGAAAAAAACTGGTGTCATGGACACGACAATGAGTTCAGTGCTCTTCAGTGGCCTTCCCAGTAACCGGATGTGAACCCAATAGAACACCGTTGGGATGTGGTAGAACAGGACCATGAAAGTGCACCTGAACATGTGATGCAATCACGTCAACATGGACCAGAATCTCAAAGGACATTTCCAATGTCTTGAAGAATCCATGCCATGAAGAACAGAGGCGGTATTAGAGTATATAGAGTACAGAGTTTCTTATAAAAGGCTCAGGGAGTGGATATGGAGTAAACTCAACCATGTATGAATGTACAGTGTGCTAGTCAAAATGACAGATTCAAAATCCTGCCTCAGTATCATCTTCTCTGCCTTCCTCAGTGCTGTACTGCTGTACTGTTCCTGTTATACGATGTCTGTCCAGAAAGTAATGAGAATTAAAACGCACACTATGCCTCTGCCATTGCTTGAAATCATCAACTGCGAGGGCGTTCTGAGTCTCAGTCGTGGCTCTAAGAATGGATTCTTTACTGTGCTGAAGTGGTGGTATGAATTCTTTATAGATGATCCCTTGAGAATCAAAAAAGATGATGAACACGAGCTTTCTTTGGGTGAAGTGATGTGTGCCATTCAGCAATTTATCTTTTTATCTCAGGATTGTACTCGAAACACCCACGATTCATCCCACGTTCACTCTGTACAGGAAACTAGGCTCTCTTATTAACTCCTATAACATCTGCTCGAAGCTTGCTTGTATTGTTCCAGTAACTAGGCACTTCAGCAGGGTTTCACAAGACCAAATGTCTGGGCATGAAGGCTATGAAGGTTAGAACGCAACTGAAGTGGGTCCTACCGTTTATCTGAGTCCCACTCTAACTGACCTTGAACCTCGAATGAGAATTTCATTCTCATTACTGTCCAGACAGACCTCTTATATGAGTTATACAGCATTATATACAGCCCTATACATATACTCGGTTTCTAAAGCATCGTCACCGTCACTCAGAAATCTATTGCTGTCTGTGGGTTTCCATCACAGTCAATGATCCATGCCCATAACCAGCTCACAGCATGACAGGTTAAGTGTGGGTCACATCTGAATGATGCCATATTTGACTCCCATTTCCCTCCCCAATGGATTATTACTCCTTGAAGCCTCTCGAGCATGAACGAAGCTTATACTCTGGACATGATGCATGTTGTTCCACTAGTGCCTCAACCAAGGGATGAGATGCTAAATGATAGAAGGATAGAGGCAGGAAGGAAGAGACACTATGAGACAAAGCATGGAGATGAGTTACTCATTTGATTTACACATAAGGCTGTATTTAGAGTTGAGCTGAAGTGTGATACGTAATCCCTCAGACATTGTGTTGCATGTGTAAGGTGGAGTTTAGCTCAAACAGAGGCGTGTGCAGCTGTGTGCAGTGCTGTGCTTGAATGTGAGCTCATTTTCTTGAGCCATACCTGCTCGAGTGAAGGGCAGTATTACCCCAACACCACTGTCTGACAGTCTGATGTAAGGACAATGTCATGCAAAAAATGAAATTTACAGACAGACAGACAGACAGACAGACAGACAGACACAGACAGACAGACACAGATAGACACAGACAGACAAACAGGCAGACGGACAAACGGACAAATGGACAGACAGACAGATAAACAGACAGACAGACAGATAGATAGACACAGACAGACAGACAGACAGACATACAGAAGGACAAACGGACGGACAGACAGACAGACAGAGACAGATAGATAGATAGACAGACAGACAGACAGACAGACAGACAGATAGATAGACACAGACAGACAGACAGACAGACAGATAGACACAGATAGACAGACAGACAGACAGACAGACAGACGGTCGGACAAATGGACAGACAGATTGCTGCTTTTATGATGACATCCAGATGCTTGTGCACACAGGAAACAATAAGTCCCGCAACTATGAAATAACAGACTCTTTTGCGCATCATGTTGTGCGCTTTCTCCCATGTTAGTGTTGTGTTTCTATGTCACAAACCACTTTGAAAGGCCCAGTAGATCCCCAATATACATCGATCTATCTTCTTTCTATCAAGAAAAAGAAAAGTTTTCCATGCTGTGTCCCCACCAAGTCTGCATACCACCAAGCTGAAGTCTTGACTCTCGCTCAGCCATGTTGGAGGATGGGTATTGATGCTCTAGCACAAAATCAGCACACACAAATGGAAAAGATAAGGTCAAAGCCATCAGATGTCCAGTTGATGAAAAAAAGGAGAAGAAGAGGAGAAATGCACAAAAGCTTAAATGATAATGTATGTAAAATGCATTTGCAGTTATTTGCATTTTAGCAATGTCTGCGCTGTTAATTTAAGTAAAAATAAACAGCAGTAACATTATATATTTAAAAAAATTGAAGAATTAAAGGATTTATTTCTTTATGAAAGAAGTTTAATATTTTTTATATGGCTGATTTGTTTAGAGGATGAAACTGTTGAATGGGAAGGCTGGTGCTAGTTTTCGCTGAATTCAAATCAGCTCCCTAATTGACGATATATATAGTGCAATCAGTAGGGTACAGACTGTATTACAGAGAGACATTATAAAACAGTTAAAGCATCTGTTTCTCTTCTAGTTCTATATGGTGGTTTTTATATTTTTATCCAAACCACAGTGGGAACAGATGATTTACTTATTTCACTTATTTACTTATATTTAAACTAGTCAGTAATTGAATTATTTGAATGCACCAAAAAAAGAATGAATGTTCACAAATTCAAAATCTTGGTCTTTTGAGGATGAGTCTCAAGTCAAGACTCATGTCATGAAGAGAATTAATTTGAGTTAGATCTCTATTAGACCATCTCTATATAGATAAATAGATAGATAGATAGATAGATAGATAGATAGATAGATAGATAGAGAGACAGACCGTATTGTCAAAAGTATGTGGACACATGACCATCACACCCATATGTGGGTCTTCCCTAGACTGTTGTCTGTGTATAATGTCTTGAGCCTAAAACTGTTTCAACATGATGATGCCCCTGAACACAAAGTGAGGTCCATATAGACATGGTTGGTTCAGAAGACGAGAGTCCTGACCTCAATTTTCATTGAACCGAACCCCACTGAAACCCTTTGGGATGAATTGGAAAACTTAATATGCACCAGGCCTCCTCATCCAATATCAGTACCAGACCTCATTAATGCTATTGTACAGCAAAAGTATAGGAACATATAGTCTTAAATTAAATGAATGTAATATTTGAGTATGTATTGTAAGACTGCAATAAATTTCCAATGTTGAACTACAAAGAATGACACATTCAGAGCTCAATTTGACAATCAAAATTACATATAAATCTACATGAAAAAAATATTATTTTCTCCTCAGTGATAATATGAGTATCTCCATCACCTTTCACCTATTAAAAAATATACATTCTGCTCTCCTGTTTTATCTGGCCTCGATGTTCAATTGCCCCAGTTGGAAAGATTTCAATTAGCTAACAAGTCAGTTTAATATAGACTATATAATGGCACACAGAGAGGAAGACAGACAGAATAGAACAGAGAGGTATGAAAGGACTGAGGAGAAAGGCTAGGGAGGGAGACTGGACCCAAACATGCTAGAAAATCTATCAGAATTATAACTCAATTTCCACTTTAATAAGTAGCTGAAAGAGATAACAAAAAAGTGGCTTTTTCATAAAGAGAAGGCCAGCCAATCAATACTCATATAAAAGCACGGTTAGTGTCTTCTCAGCAGACGGAGGGATATGCCATCTTTCACTGGACTGTGTCCCGTTTGCCTGGGGCGAGCCGCCCAGCACTGATAAAGGGCAACGTGAGGCCTCCAAATCTCATTTTTATTGTCCTTCTCTGGCATGAAGGGCAACTGGCCAGACAGAGAGCCACTGCGATCAGTATATGAGAATAATGAGAAAAAGAAATGTTTTGTGTGAATGCCATTTTTTGAATAGACACTGCAGACAAATTCAGACAGCTAATAAAGTAGGACACCTAGACACATTTAGAAAAGAATCAAATGCTGACAAGGAAACTTAAAAATGTCTGCTGTCATTTTCAACTCCTTCGAAAGCATAATTATGACTAGCAGTAATAACAGTAATAGTACATACACCCATCAGACATAACATTATGACCACCTCCATTTCTCTTCACTCATTGTCCATGTTCTCAGTTCCACTTGCCATATAGCTGCACTTTGTAGTTCTACAGTTACAGACTGTAGTCCATCTGTTTCTCTACACACTCTGTTAGTCCCCT
>JAOVVG010000042.1:8594905-8613141 GCA_028566375.1 Leptodoras nelsoni | reverse complement strand
ACCAAGAGATTTTGGACAATTTCATGCTCCCAACTTTGTGGGAACAGTTTGGGGACTGCACACCAGTGCACAAAGCAAGGTCCATAAAGACATGAATGAATGAGTTTGGTGTGGAAGAATACTTTTGGAAATATAGTGTATACAGTAGAATACAAGCTTTTCAAAGAAAGTTCCTTATAACAAGCAGGACAGTATAATCACACCTTTATCACTATCCACATTTGTAAAGCAGCATTAGGGCAGTATAAATGTTGTAATGTTTTAATTTTAAAACTTAGCAGATAATTACTGTACAGTAAGATGCAGAAGTCTTAGGCACACGCAAAGACTCGCTGTAAAGTAAAGATGCCTTCGAAAGTAACAAAGAGGTTTCTACATAAAAGAAAACACTGTAAAATGCAGTAAAGCGTACTAAGTTAAATATCTGGTGTGCCATTTTCTTATCTACTCTTAGAAGTCTGAGAGCCTTTGGAGCAGGTTTCTGTATGATTATTACTGGTGTTGCGATGGCTGTCGCTATGGTTTCTCACAGTCTTGCGAACAGAAGCAGCATGCACAATCTCAAACATTCAGTTTTTGAACACATAAGGAAAACATGATACTAGAATATTTTTTTTAAATCTATATGCCAGAAAATGTTTTTCCCTCAGATATGTCCAGCACGAGTGGACGAACCCTGCTGTTATTTTTTTTTAGACTTGTGCATGCGGAATAAAGTTGCATTTATACGTCTGCACATAGAGAAATAAGTGCGTTACCATGGTTCCGGCTCTTTCCTCAACACCTGTACACGCTGCAGACCTGATAGTGACGTTCTATGATTAAGGCCATCTATCACTGTTTGTGCGGCTGTGGATTGGAGATTGCTAGAAAAAGGTCAAGCTTCAGCCTCAAATGCCATTTCCACTTTTAAACAACTTTTAACTGTTCAAACCAAAGCGCTTGTCCAAAGGCACGGATGAAAGGAGAGGAGCGGAGGTTGTCAGCTACGTCTGGTGAATATGAAATACAGATTGGCTGATGCTGATAAACACATGGACAGGCGCTTAAGAAGCCGTTGTGGACCCGGAATGAAAAACAAATCCATCCGTAACCTTCCTTTTGAACAGAGCTTTTAATGTTCCATTTTATTACAAGCTGGCTTCAAAGCTGGATGATCTCTGGTTAACATTTACACCCAGTCTGATGCTTTCAGATCATACGCACAGGTTTGGAAGGACATGGAGGCTCGTGCCGAACTCCAAGTTATGGATACTCAGTGCATGTTTTCACCTTTAAATATACACTCTGTCTATGTTTGCTGTTGGTTAACTTTGGTGACAATTCCATTAAAAAATCTTTTTTTTTTATATTATTTTTATATCAAGTTCATAGTGTCCATCATGTCTTTTTTTTCTGTTGCATGGAAGACAATCAGGGAATACTGTTCTAGGAAATCCTGGAGCTTCATTTTCCTAATTTGTGACTCAAACTGCAGTAACACCTGAGTACATGTGAGAATCTAAGACAATGTCAGCCAGGAGCTGCTGCAAACTGCAGGCTTAATTAAAAATTATTAAGATTAAAAATGAAATACTTTTTTTTGTAAATCTCCAGTATAGGCAGGATAGCTAGCTAGTTTAAGCCAAGTTTCTCATCTAAATGCAGCCTCATAAACACTCCACCTGTCAGTGTTTAGGTCTTATAGCTGTATTTACTAATTTCTTTTATTTTTACCTTTATTTAACCAGGCAGGACATCAAGAACAGGTTCTTACTGACAGTGACAGCCTGGTACAAGGAAGAAGGAGTGGAAAAGTGAGACGGACAGAGACAAAGAGAGGAGGGGAAGGATGGGGGTACACCTGAAACAATTATAGGTGTACATTACAGTCCTGTGGATAAGTCTTAGGCACCATATTATTTTTAAGTGCAACTTTTGTGTTTTGTTTAGTTCTGCATTATTGAGTCAGTACAAAAAGCAGTTTTGCATGTTTCTATGTCAGTAATGATGAAAGCAACACATTACATAACATACCACCTTTCAGACAAAAGACATAATAAAGGCTGCCAGGTTTTGCATGCAAAAAAGAAGTAAGTGTGACAGTCAAAGTCTCCAGAAGAGCTGTGGCAGATTCTCCAAGACGCTCGGTAAAACTTAAAAGCTCATTTCCTTATAAAACTGCACACCTGGGAGCACTGTTTAAAAGTGACAGCTGTGAGACAGAACAGATGCACACTTCCTTTCTCCCACATGAGATTTAACTGGAATCCATAAACACATAAAAATCATGAAATTATAGTTAAACCATAGTAACCCTATACCATACCATGGTAATCACGCTATAACAAACAATGCAAAAAATAAAGACAAACAAAAATAAAAAGCATAATGTCTTCATGAGCTCTGCACCCTAAATCAGTTAATATTTTTTACAGGGGTGATTGTTCTGCGCTTGCTTTTCTGCATGTGGATAAGCAATGATCATAATGGATAAGCAATGGTCTTATTTTAATAAAAAAACATTGTTCAGCCATCCTGAAAAGAAAAGCAAAGCAAATGCAGTAGTGAATGCATGATGGTTTAGCATTAACGGTCTATACAACTGACCCATGCAATGTCACAGTAGTGAGGCATTGCAGCTTTGCAATTGTACAACGCCAATTCCAATGAAGTTGGGACATTGTGTAAAACAAAACAGAATGTGATCATTTGTAAATCCTTTTCAACCCATATTCAATTGAATACACAGACAAGATATTTAATGTTGACACAGATAAACTTTATTGTTTTTTTTGCAAATATTCACTCATTTTTTATTTAATTTCTGCAACACCTTCCAAAACAGTTGGGACAGGGGCAACAAAACACTGGAAAAGTTGAGGAATGCTCAAAAACACCTGAGAACATTCAAGAACATTCCACAGGTGAACAGGTTAAATGGAAACAGGTGAGTGTCATGATTGGGTATAAAGGGAGCATCCCCGAAAGGCTCAGTCGCTTACAAGCAAGGACGGGGCGAGGTTCACCTCTTTGTGAACAACTGCATTCTAGCCTTTTTAGTGCACAGATGTTTGTTTTTGTGAAACCTTGCTGAAGTGCCTCGTCACTAAAACAATGCAAGCGAGTTTGGAACAATTGTACACGAACAGATTCTGTGTGAAAATGGGTAAAAGTGCATCAGAAAGACTTGAACTGTTGAAAAAATGGACAAGCTACCGTATCATTAGAGCAAGTCCAGTCATGGCACAAAGCTTTCAACAGAGTGATCACAGGAGATGGATCATGGGTGTTCGAGTACAATCCTGAGACAAAAGACAAAGTGCTGAAAGCACATGAAAACATCACCTCACCCAAAGAAAGCTCAGATAAGCAAATCAATGTCAATGTTCAATGCCATTTTTGATTCTTTGATTTTATGATCGTCCATAAAGAATTTGTATCAGAAGGCCAAATGGTAAATGGAACAGTTTACCTTGGAGTTGGCAGCGCTTGAGAAAGAGGGTTTTGTGTGTGAGAAGTCAGATCACCTTCCACATCCACCCTACAGCCCTGACTTTGACATGGCTTTGTGTGATTTCATCTTGTTCCCCAAGATCTTGTTCTCACACATTTGAAAGGCCACCATTTTAGCACAGTAAAGAACATCCACAGAGCTGCATTCTCATTACTTTCTGGACAGGCTACCAAGTCACGCTATATTATTTAGGCATCTCTTGTGCTGGATTTGTCTTCATTTTCTATAATCTGGTAAGTGCTCTGAAGATCCTGACACCAGAGTGAGAAGTTTTAACAGCGGAAATTACGAGTCCATGCAATTTACTGGAAGGAAAGCATAGTGCTCAGCTGAAGCCTATACACACAAGGGGAACACACAAGGGGGAACATCACATTCATATGTTCCCATTCCAAAACAATATGGAGTCTGCTGTTGTAATAACCTCCACTCTTCTAGGCTTTTTACTAGATTTTGGAGCATGGCTTTAGGGATTTGTGCTCATTCAGCCATAAGAGCTTCAACAAGCTCAGGAACTGATGTTGGGCCAGTCAAGTTCTTCTCCATCAGCTTGGCAAACCATGTCTTTATGGACCTTGCTTTGTGCAAAGGAGCACTGTCATACTTGAACATGTCTTGACTTTTTGGCAAAACTAATTCTTAAAGCTATTACCTTACCAAGACAAAGTCATCTTGTAACAAATGTCTTACATTTAACATGAAACAGCAGCAGACAATATTGAAAACAGTCAAACTATAGACTATACACAACACTATTCATCAGACTATACAACCCTTCGGTCTGAGTGTCTAGATGATGGACAGCAGATACATTTCCATTGCACATTACGGTGTGCAATAATAAGTGGCAGTACTTCTTAGTGACTTTTACACTGTCAGAAGTGCAGACAAGTGTTAAAATATCTGTGCATATAAAGTGAGCGACGTGTCCTGGGAGGTGTCAGAGTGTCCTGAAAGTGAGCGTTAAAGTGTAAGTGTCTGTCAGGCAGATCTGTTCAGCAGTCTGGCTGCCTGAGGAAAGAAAGTATTCAGAAGTCTGGAGGCTCACATGCTCTGTAGTCTGCGTCCAGATGGGAGGGAGGTGAAGATTTCACGTGAAGGGCAAGAGCGATCATTCATGATCCTGCAGTACATCGTCATATACTGCTCACTGGAAATGTTCACCACCAGCTGCAGTGCTTCCTGTACAAGGTGGTGCAGTTTCTGTGATGCTACAAGTCTGGATGATGTTTCTTTAGGAGTAGTTGAAGATGTTTGTGTGTGTGGAACTAGAAGTGTTCCTGAGCTTTCAATGACAAAGTGTTCAGGGACCATGGGAGGTTGTCAGTGTTGTGTACTCCCAGGAACTTAAACTTGCACTGCTTCCACTGTAGTGCAGCTGGTGTGCAGACGAGAGTGAGATGCTTATGTCCTTTTGAAGTCCACAATCATCTCTTATGTTTTACTGACATTCAGAGAGTTTGCTCCCTTACACCAGGACTTCAGCTGCCTCACCTCCTTTCTGTAGGCTCTCTCATTTTTCTTGCTGATGAGACCTACAACACTAGTGTCTTCAGCAAACGTGATGAAGTGCTTGCTGTGATTTTCAGTCCTGGGTGAGCAGTGTGAACCCAGCCCAGGGGAGTTCCTGTAAGGTTATGGAGCAGGGTGATCTGTGTTGTATTCTGAGTGTTGGAGAGTTGTTGCTCAGGAAGTCCAGATTTCAGCTTCATGTTGAACTGCTTAATCCAAATGTAAACAAGAGTTTGTGAACCAGAATCTGAGGTATGATGGTATTAAATGCTGAAGCTGAAGCTGCTGAACAGCATTCTAATCTAAATGTCCTTGTTGTCCCTTGAATGGCAGATGGTATAACATCTGAGGTGGAGTGGTTTTGTCAGTAAGCATACTGGTGAGGATCCAGTGTAGCTGGAATGGAGATCTGAATGTGGGCCATGACCAGCCACTTGTAGAACTTCTCGAGTGCAGTGTCATCTTTGGCATGGGGGTTTATGGTGACCAATTTGAAGCAGGTGGGGACAACATTCTGTGCCAGGGACATATTAAAGATGTCTGTGTTGGTTGCATTCCTTCAGAACACAACAGGGAATGTTGTCAGGACCAGCAGCTTTTCATGGGTTTGCCCTCAGCAGGGTTTTCCTCATGTTCACAGTCATCACTATCAGCACCAGGTCCCAGGGGGTTGAAGGAGGTTGAAGGATTAGGCAGGGTGATTCATTCTCCTGTAATCAATGACCATCTGAATTTGCTGCCATATATGTTGCGGGTCCGGCTTGGGGAAATGATGTTCTGTCTTCAGTGTGTAGGAGGTCTTGGCTCTCTTGATGATCCCAGTGAGGTTGATTCTTGCTGTTGGGGCTTTGAGCAGTGACAGGAGCTCAGAATTCAGGCAGGGCCTCTGATTCGGTTGTGTAGGTGACATGGTACACACACTTGCTGATGTAGCCCATGACAGTCAATGCATTCTCTTAAGTGTGCGTAGTTCCCACATGTATACTTCAAACGTCATGGCAACATTATCTGACCTTCTATTGTCCAATTTTGGTGAATTGTAGCCTCATTTGCCTCTTCTTAGCTGACAGGAGTGGCACCTGTTGTGGTTCTCTGCTACCTCTGCTATCTGCTTCAAGGTCCGACTCATGTGCATTCAGAGATGCTCTTCTACACACCTCACTAGGTGTGTCCCCATACTTATATAGTGCCATATAGTGTTCATTGCTATTGTAAAATTAAATAAAATGTTCACTGTGCAAGTGAAATGTTACATTTTACTTTTATTATGCTTGTTTACTTTCGAATTTAAACTGCTGCAATATCAAAATTCTGAAACTGAAGCTAGTACTAAGTGTAGTGTTATTCTCGATACCAAAGTGATACTTTGACATACAGTGGAAATCTCATGTAAGTGTCACATGTAAGAGACTGGTAACACTGCCTGTGACAGGGTCTCCTCAAAGAAAATGCATAATATTGTTGAGCAGGTACAATTATGCTGCAAAACAAACTGCAGCATTATTAGTAGCGAAAACTCGCAGTGCGCCTCAAGGGTCGAGTAAAGGAGCAGGGAGCCATGAGATGCAAACTGTGCAGTGCAGAAGTACCATTATACAATGAATTAAACTTTCAATAAAGTATTCTGCTATCTAACAATCTGCATCTAAGTCAAGCTCATGAGTTCTGTAAGTACTAGCTGTTTGGCAAAATCATCTGTTTTTTTTTTTTGCATCTGTTCTCCATCTGTCTTCAGCAGCAAGAGAATAAAACTTGCTTCTTTATCTGTGAACTTGAAGCTGGGACACTGTCAGCATCACACCATCACAGTGGCAGTACACAGTGTCAGATTAGTGCTGGCCCATTTAAATGCAGCATCGAAAGCAATGAACGTCGCCTCATGCAACTTTACCTAAGAGACTGCATTTGCACAAGGCACAGAAATCTGTGGGTGTGTATGGGGGATGAATGTGTGTGTGTGTGTGTGTGTGTGTGTGTGTACAGCAGAGGAGTGAGAGATAGAGGATGCTTTAGCTGATGGGAGGTCACTGTGTCTCCCTGGAGCCCCATTATAGCACAGCAGTAAAGGATGTGCAGGCAGAGACACTCAGAGGGGCTAGACCTGTATTGTGTGTGTGTCTGTGTGTGACAGAGAGAGATAGAGAGAGAGAGAGAGAGAGAGACAGACAGCAGCCGCTAAGTTACTATCATCAATCACTGGTACACACACATGCACTTAAACACACAAATGAGCAGACATGCTGTTCATGCCTACCAGCACAGGGGAGTGAGTAGCCCACCACAGGGTCATGGATGAACTGCCGTTCATTCAGTCGGGTCTCACAGTACATGTGGAAACAATCCAGACAAATCACATGACGCTCTGCACACTGTGCCACCAGAACAGGACTCCTGGGGATAGATACAAAGCAGATTGTATTAACTGGCATTGCCATAATGCATGCATATGCTGATTACATAGCTTTATACACTCCCCGGCCACTTCATTAGGTACAGCTTTGTACACCTGAACTCATTGTCATGTTCAAGAAACCAGTTTGAGATGATTTGAGTCATAAAGGGATGGACATTGTCAGCAACAATACTCAGGTAGGCTGTGGCATTTAAACAATGCTCAATTGGTATTAAGGGGCCCAATGTGTGCCAAGAAAATATCCTCCACACCATAACACCACCAGCAGCAGCCAGAACCACTGATACAAGGCATGCTTTCATGTTGTTTACAACAAAATCTGACCCTACCATCCGAAAGTTGCAGCAGAAGTCGAGACTCCACAGACCAGGCAACATTATCTGACCTTCTATTGTCCAATTTTGGTGAAATGTAGCCTCATTTGCCTCTTCTTAGCTGACAGGAGTGGCACCTGTTGTAGTTCTCTGCTACCGTGGTCCATCTGCTTCAAGGTCCGACACATGTGCATTCAGAGATGCTCTTCTACACACCTCAGTTGTAACGAGCATATATTTGAGTTACTGTTGCCCTTTTATCAGCTCGAACCAGTCCATCCATTTTCCTATAACCTCCAGCATCAACAAGGCATTTTTCCCCAGAGAACTACAGCTCCTGGGATATTTTATCTTCCTTGGACCATTCTCTGTAAACCCTAGTGATGTTTGTGCATGAAAATCCCAGAAGATTTGCAGTTTCTGAAATTCTCAGACCAGCCCGTCAAGTGCCAACAACCATGGCGTGTACAAAGTCACTTCAATCAACCTTTGTCTCCATACTGATGCTCGGTTTGAAGTTCAGAAGGCCATCTTGACTTGGTCTACACAAACAAAATCTACAAATTTATCAAAATGTATCAAAAATAAATAAATAAATGCATCGAGCTGCTGCCATGTGATTGGCTGACTAGATATTTGTGTTGGTGTATTTTAGAATAAAGAGAATAAGCATTAGTAACTACCATTAAAAATTGTAAGTAAGTAAGTAAATTAATCAATCAAATGGGCAAAATTGTAGGAGTAGACTGAATTCTGAAGTTATATGGCATAGTCATTTGGTACATCCAGGAGTCATTTGGTACATCCAGGAGTCATTTGGCATATCCAGGAGTCACGTGGTATATCCAGGAGTCATTTGCTATATCCAAGGGGTCAATTGGCATATTGAGGAGTCATTTGGCATAACCAGGAGTCATTTGGCATATCCAGGAGTCACGTGGTATATCCAGGAGTCATTTGGCATATCCAGGAGTCACGTGGTATATCCAGGAGTCATTTGCTATATCCAGGAGTCATTTGGCATATCCAGGAGCACTGGCTACTTCAAGCTTTATAATAATAAAAAGTCATTTGGTATACACAGTATACAAGTACAAATACAAGTGTACACATTTTTGTTCTGGTACAAACTGTCTTCCCTTTTCATCATATTATAAGGCTGCTCTGGTACAGAACAAGAAATATTGCCTTATTAAGCAATAGAGTCCCTTATAGCTCAAATTTGTACAAATCATGTGCTTCCATTCATGTGCATTTACGGCCAACAAAACTACAGCACTGCTAGTTTTTATTAGACTTCACTCTGCCATAGGACATCTGACAAGACAATCACATCACTGTAGCAGCCACACCCAAACACGGTAACGAGAAGCATTAGAGATGCACTATTATTTTTCCTTCACAAAAGGAATTGCTGTGCATTCGTTCAGGCAGCACAGTAACGCAGAACTGGCTCCTCACAGCTCCAGGAATGCATGCAAGGTGTGCTAGGTGGGTTGATGCCCCATCCAGAGTATACTCCCACCCAGTGTTCCTGGGATAGACAGAGGATCTACCATGGCCCTGACCACAATAAAGCAGTTACCAGTTACTGAAGGACAAATAAATGAATGGATTTATATACAGTTTCCACAATCCTGGCACAGTTCTCATTCAAATTCTTGGAATTTTTTTGTGAGCATAATAATTCTGTAACAGAGAGCCCTGCTTTCCTCTGACTTTATCAACAGGTTGCTGGTCCACATGAGACTGCACTATTCACACTATAATGTAAAATAAGCAATCAGCTTTATTCATTTCATGTCAGGCCAAGGAAAATCAATCTGCTGGCCAATTTCAAGTAAGATGTTTTTTCTCAGAGTAGTATTATCGTAGTATTAGTAATTTACTCTTCCACACTGCCAAGAGGCAGGACTCGATTTCTGTGGACTGGCTCTGATCTCGCATCCCCTGAGGCGTCCCAAATATCTAATGACTGTCTGGGGAAATAGGTTTGTTTCAAGACAGCAGGCAGGAGGGGGTGATCCAGTTTAGCTACCAGCCTCACAAATACAGGTGAAGGTGCATGAGAGAGAAAAAGAAAGGGCACAGAGCAAGAGGAATTATTATTAAGCAAATGGAATGGTAATGCCACTCTCTCATGCTGATTTGTTTTGATTAAGTTCTTTTTTTGCCAATCAAGGACTGAGAGTGGACTGAAAAACATCACTTTATTGTCTAAAAGAGCCTGTATGACATATACACACAGTTGGCTTGCACAAATCATTTTCTGCATATCTCAAGAACTCCCTGTCCATTAAGCATAGACTCTCAATAGCACACACACTTGATCTTAAGTCACTGAGCTCAGCCTCAGGAAGCCCTCTTCTGCTGGTGCTTTAAGGACATGCTTATGTCCTTGCCTCTGCCCTCCAGAGAGGAGGAGGAGGAGCATGCAGGAAGCAAAGGACGAAGGCCAAACAAAGGCCCACTCAGGAAGCTAATTGCTGTGCCACTTCAATCAGTTCTTGATTTGAATGGTGGGTCTCGCTGATTGTGCTGCATTGTGCCAGATCTCACCGCCTTCTTTTTTGTCATCACGAAAGCAGGTAGGTGGCACTGGTTGCGCTGAACTAATGGCTAACTGTTGACCTTCAGCATGAACACAGACTGCACTGAGCCTGGTGATTGCAGCTAGGCATGATGGGAGGAAACGTTCAGTCGCTGAGGTGGTGTAACCATTAGTCATTCTGTTTGTCTTAATCACCTGTTTGCCAACACTAATAAAGTCACGGCTACAAGAACGGTCAGCTGCACATGATTTATAAATGAGTTATACATTTTTCTGCAATTGCTTAACTCTGCGGTGCCACGGCATTGTTTCCAGGGTGGTCTTTCTATACAAGGTAGTCCTAAAGAATCCCTGAACACAAAAACATTTTAGACGAACACTTCTGTATACAATTACGTAGATTTCTGTTTGGCTCAGATCGTTTGTATAAAGCAAAGGTTTAACTGAAGGTTTATACATGCACCATACTTGGTACAACCTCCCTTCACCAATGAATCAGCACTTAGTCTTCTCGTATAAGGTTTGAGAACACAGAGTAGGGAATTTGAGACCATTCCACTTTACAGAATCTCTCTATATGGTCCAGGTCTTCTCTGCTCCTTAGCTCACCCCACAGGTTTTCTACAGGGTTTAGATGAGGGGACTGACATGGCCATGGCAGAAGCCTGATTTTGTGCTCAGATCAGATTATGTTTTGGATCATTATCTTGCTGGAAGACTCAGTGATGACCCATTTTTAGTTCCTTGGCAAAGGCAGACTGATTTTGATTTTGGTAATTCGTGGAGTTCATGATGCCCTGACAAGGGCCTTTGGAGGAACAACAGCCCGCAACATTACAGACATCAGGTTCTTTCCAGTGTAGTCATGCTTCTTTTTAGGCTAAATCCACCTTGAGTATTTGTTGCCAAAAGCTCAGTTTTCTTACCATCCAACCATAGAACACAGTTCCAGTCAAAATCCCAGTAGCATTTACTCCAGGTAAAGTCCAGGTGCTTTTGATTGTGGTTAGAGGATAGGAAAGGCTTTTTTCCTGAGAAGCCTTTCAAATAATCTGTCAGTATGCAAGTGGTGTCTGATGGTTGTTTTTTTAGACTTGGTGAACCCAAAATGACACTTGTTTTCTGTAAATATCCAATAGTTATCCTAGTTATCCTGACTTTTCATCTGTTACCATCCTGCTCACTGTGCCTGAGATCAAAATAAACTTAGGTTAAATAAAATAAGGTCCTCATCCAGGGACGTTTGTTACAGTTCCGGTTGACTGGAAAGTTTAAATTACGGCTCTAACTGTAGACGTGGGCATTTTCAGAGAAAAGCTAAAGCTTTTGAAAGGCATTAATTGAATTGTGTGTTTTCTTGTCTTTCTCATGTTAAAGAATGACTACATACAGTATATACATATATACATATACACTGATCAGGCATAACATTATGACCACCTCCTTTTCTCTATACTCATGTCTATTTTTTCAGTTCCACTTACCATATAGCTGCACTTTGTAGTTCTACAATTACAGACTGTAGTCCATCTGTTTCTCTACATACTCTGTTAGTCCCCTTTAGTCTGTTCTCTAATGGTCAGGACCCCCAAAGGACCAGCACAGATCAGGTACTATTTGGGTGGTGGATCATTCTTAGCACTGCAGTGACACGGACGTGGTGATGGTGTGTTAGTGTGTGTTGTACTGGTGTGAGTGGATCAGTTTGGAGTTTTTAAACACCTCAGTGTAACTGCTGGACTGAAAATGGTGAAAAAGATCACCAGCATCCTGTGAGCACTGATAAAGGACTAGAGGATGGCTAATACAAACTGTGCTACAACAGATGAGCTACTGTCTCTGACTACATCTACAGGGTGGAGCAATATGGTGGATGTGTCTCATAGAGTGCACAGTAAGTGATCAGCCTAAGAAATCTAAAATATAAATGGAAAGAATACCTCAGATATGTTTGCTTCTATAAATTTCTAGGGGTGCCAATCATTGTGGCACATGTGGTTTAAAAAAAAGAATAGATTTATATATTATAGATTTAATAAATTTACTTCAATTAAAGATCAGCTTTTTCCTCATATTTTTCAGCATGAGACACCAAAAGGTGAATTCCTTATAACCCTTTTAACTTCTTCTTTACCAGGGGTGCCAATACCTGTGGAGGAGGCTGTATATCTTCTGATAGGATTTTGCTATGTAACTATAGTGCTATGAACTCTAATGGCCCCCTGTGTCTGCACACCCCCTTTGAACTTGTCTACACTTTGTAGTGTTGCAATATCTAATTAAAATAGACTCAGCAGGATTTTCACCATTTGATTTACAAAATATGCGTAATATTAGATGGTGGAAAACAGTTCTTGCTGCGATAGTAAGGTTAATTATAAGTGCTGCATACAAGAGTAGAACTAACATGGGCTGCAATTATAGCTGTAAGTCATCTGTCTCTATCAACTTTCTGCCCATTCTTCTCCGCAAAATTGCTCAAACTCTGTCAGACTGGTTATTGGTTTTAAACCATTGAAGTGTAGGTTTGGCAGTACACCTAGCATCAGTGATCTATATAAAGGTAAACCTAACCAGATTCAAGTCTCTGGCAGACTGGAACAGGCTTTCTTTTAGGATTGGAAAGGACATTGCCTCAAAGCAGCTTTACAAAGACAAGAAATCAGGACATGGCCTATAGGCCTTGTCCCCAACAGCTATCCCTAATAAGCAAGCCGGTGGCGATGGTGGCAAGGAAAAACCCCCTCAAATGATAAGAGGAAGAAACCTTGAGAGGAACCAGACTCAAGAGGGAACCCACAGACATAGCGCTTTGTGCCAAGGCCAAAAAGTTCTGGTCTCACCAAAGTACACATTTTCCACGTTCACATGGATAATGATAATGACTTTCTTCTCATGAGTCTTTGAGAAGTGTCCAGGGAACAGCTATCTTGTCAACATCTCTCTCGTGTGAGCTGTTGATGAACCTCGTCTCCAAAACCCTCTGCTGCCTCGCATGCTTAACGTTGGTCTATCAGCTTTAAGACAATGAAGTCGCCAGGGTGAATTTTCTACTGAAGAGAACTTAAGATACACTCACACAATGTCTGTGCAGGCGATGCAGGGGACATGGCGCACGTTGGTCATGATCAAGTCCAGCACCACTGATGTGTCGTCATCACAAGTGGGATGGACAGCACACTTAAAATAAAACTCCTACACAAAAGAAAAGACACCATGTTTGATGGACAAACAGCAATGACACCAATGATAAAGACAAAAGAGAAAACGTAAGTCTCACTCACCGCCGTTCTGCCTTCGCAGTCCTCCGACTGGCACACACCATGAATCCTATCCGGCAGGAGCACGTCTTCCCAGCATGAGGGTCCCTGCAAAATAAAGCAAAATTAAAAAAAAAAAGAAAGTAAACAACTGGCCACCTTATGTTTGTTAACCAATTATCAAATATTAATCAGCTCCCTACTTGTTTTTGCTGCTTAACCTTTCCATCTAGCATTCACAATGAGGGCGGGTGAAATGAGATTTCTGCGAGCTGACGGCGGAAACGGACAGCGGAGTAAAGCGCTAGATAAGGGTCGGAAATCTCTTCAGTCAATTCTCTCTCCATGTGGACCTGTGATCTCGTTCACACGCACGTCTCTGCCAGATTAAGACACCATTTCCATCCCTAACTGTTTTGGGATGAACAACTACCAGACCAAGTCAGGCCTGATTAGCATAAGCATTTAAGCCTTCCGACAGGAGCTTTAATAAGCTAAGAGAAAGGTTAGGAAAATCATTACTCCCTCCCAAACCGCAGAGTGATAGAGGCCTGGAGCGCAGGAGTGACAGAGGGATGACGTGAGGGCTGGGAAGATTCCAGAGGGCTGTGGTGGTGTGGCTTGGAGATTACACGAAGACACCTGCTAAGAGACAGCAAGGAAAGGTCGCACAGACCCCTGGTGCATCAAAACACAAACACACACGCGCACACATCCCTCCATTGTGCACGTAATGATTAATGAGAAAAGTGGTTATGAATTATTCACCAGCACCCCTCCTCATTTCTTCACACCAGTCTCTGTGTCCCTCTAATACTCCCTCTCTGTCTTTCTCTCTCCCTCTCTCTCTCTCCCTGGACAACGAGAATCAACAGCATATCCCAACAAAGCCTTAATTAGGTTACTGCGCTCTGTCCCTGAGCCAGCTGTGAGAATCTTGCAGCTCGATTTGAGCAGAGCTTGCACTCCAGCATGCCATGCATTTATTGGTCGGTTGAGGACGCTTCAATTACAAGGCAAGAAAGTACAGCTCTCCAAAACAAACAAATCTCACACCAAGAGCGTCCTACAGACAGCATCCTACAGTCTACTCCAGTCATGCACGATGTAATATGAGAGCTGGACCTGGACTGAACTGAGTCATAACCTGAGTCACACTGAGTGAATGTGAACATTAAAATTATTATTACACAGCGCTGTTTTTCTTGAGTATCCAAAATTGAAAAAGGCTTTAGATATAAAAGTGCATTTACCAGAAAGCACATTAATAAAACAATCTGCAATCATTAGCAAAAAAAAAAAAAAAAACCTGTGAAAACAGACCCAACAACTACACACATGCCAAGCCAACAGGTTTCTACCAAGTATTAACTGGTATAACAGTTTTTCTGGCACTTCAGATGTGTATGTACCAGCATGTCTACTGGCATAGCATGTGTATACAGTATTATTTGTACAGGTCACGTTGTACTAAAGAGATATAACTAAACTATAACTATAACTAACGAATCACAGAGATATTCTGCATTAATGAGATTACCCCCCTCCCCCACATCCATGTGAAAGTATTTACTATTTGGGCTTTATACTCCAACTTGAGACTCAATTTGCATCGAGGTGACTGGGAACTGAGCATGACAGTGCATCTAGGACACAGCTAGGAGAAAGATCTAGAAGTCACACACCTTTGTTAAGCATCCTTATCCTCATGAGGTGCTGATTTGAAATGTGTGTGTTATGCAGAAACACTGTTTGTGCCAGCAATCCACTCAGCCCTCTTTTCTGTGTTAACTGAATGTTGAGTGTGAGACATCAGATTAGCCGCATCCCAGCAGCAGTGTAACAAACTCTTCCTCTAGAGACAGAACTTGGAGATGAAATGTTTAAACACACACACACACACACACACACACACAAACCTCACCTAGCTCACAGGCTGAGGCATAGCAGCAAACTTGAGATGGAACTGATCGAGATCCCTGTCCTTTCACATCTCTAAAGGCAAAAGTGGGAGTTGCAGAGCTCAGAACCTTTGGCTTTGCCCCTGTTTTGCTGCATATCAGGAGAAATTTCTGAGGACAGTGCCTGGCAGGCAGAGCCGCACGATCCTCAGAGCCAGCTTCAGCATGAGATTGGCACAGGACGCAGGCTACACTGGCACATGGGCAGTGAACAAGCAGTCCCAATGTGCCAAAGACCACCCTGAGCAGGAAGAAAAGGCAGGCGCAGCTTAGTGACTTGTCACTCTGCCTTCGCGGAGAATGTGCAGAGTGTGTGCGGATATGGTGCTGTGGGACAGATGCCCACATGCTGGAACAACAGATAACACAAGCCCCAGGCTGCACACGTGTATACACACACACACACACCTGGTGCAGGCAATGAGTCATACCTTTCTGATTCAGCTGAGGTATGTCATTGTTTGTTAATTGCTCTATTGCCTGAAGGCGACTAAAAGCTTCGGTCAAAATGGTCTGAAAGTCAGTTATATGAGCTTGCAGTAAGAAAATTGTTAGCTGCCAGGAATAAATTATATTTCTGCGGGGAAAACAGCATTAGTTTGAGCATAACTACAATGCTGCACAATCCATTTTAAAGTAAATGGAACTATAAGCTTGGTCCTGTTCCAGCAGAACTGTACATTTATTTAAATGTATTTGAATTTACATTTATTGTTTATTTAAAAGAAATCACCAGAGAGTATATTCACCAGCTAGAGTGTTAGAAAAACTAAAGTGGATGTAAGTTTAATAAAAAAGGAAAATACACATGATACATGGTAGATCCCCAATGGGATCTTGGAGGGAACGTTGCACAGTCCTCACGGTGAGGTTTGTTGATGCCCCAGCATTGAATTCCGATGTTACTTGAGGCAGTGTTGCACGCCTATCAGGTGAAACTGGACATTGGTCACGTTCCCCCAGAGTCTTTTTACAGCCACACTGCTGTCATAAGTTTGTGGTCTTGCTGGAATTATTGTGGTCACAGTGCAAATGCTGAGACGTGAAAATCCAAACTCTGCTTTGACCTCCGGAATGCTGTGACCCATTTCATGAGCAAAATCATGACAACTTGCCATTCTCACAGAGGAAACAGTTCTAGAAGCTTCGATAGATTGAGTCTATCGCTTTATAGGTGCACTGGCAGACCCAGCCAATGACATGCATAGGTGGTGTTGCTGTGTAATTTGCATAGGCTCCAGTAACGGTTTTTCTGGCACTTTAGTGTAAACAGCCAGTGCGTTTATACTAAGGCAAATGAACATGTGACAGTGTGTATATAAGTCCCCTGCTGTGCGTAAATGTCAGTGTATGTGACATCACCAACAATGGTTTCTGGAAAACTGTAATTAGATTAGATGCCTTTGTAAAGTCATCACCAAAATGGAGATGACTTTCTTCGGATGCATTGATTTTACAACTGTAAATTTGCACACACTCACCCGGCTGAGCGTGAGGGTTCCTTGCTTGCAGGTTTGGCACCGCACACGTAGTTTTCCTGGCTGGACAGACTTGCACACCGTCTTACAGAACACATAGAATGTGCTGTGGGGTTTGGGATCTGTTGATACAATTGTAAACATAAGCATTAACACAGTTAGGAGTGTTCATGCATTAGCCTAGACACATTAAACACCCAGGAACCCGTTCAATTCAAGCCAACAAAGAGAGACAGAGAGAGAGACAGCGCAGAAGCAGAGCTGCACTTCAAGGACGTCTGCATTTCTACAATCGCATTTCTGACATCCAGATTCATTAGGAGATTGCTTTGGCTGCTTTGCTTGCGTCGGCGGAAGCCATTGTGTGATCATCATGAGGAGCAGAACATTGCTGAGTGAGGGCTCAGATGAGGACAAGGTGCATCAGGGAGTGTACAGACAGACACAAACCGAGGACAAAAGAGACACAAATCCAATTAGCTGGGAGAAACGGCAACTCGAAGTCTTTACGGTGAATGAAATGGAGAACACGTCCTGTCTGGCTGACCCACCCTTGTTTCATTCACACACACACACACACATATACACACACCTGGCCACAGTGTTCTCATTAGAGCTAAAAGCATGGGCCCGGGAAGAAGGATGTGGTACCTTGACACGATTCTCCATAAATCCAGTGGAGTGGAGTTTTATAAAACAGGGCCTGTCTAATTTATGACATTGTTGTGAGAGCGCTCCATTATGCTAATGCTTTTAAAGTGAGGGGCAGAGGACAGTTAGATAAAAATGAGCACGGGATTGGCTGGAGCAAGCAGAGGCTTAGGGAGCCGCAGAGGAAGGGGAAGGACGAACATAGGACAGCTTTTAAAAGTGGCCATCAACAAGGAGCATGGCAAGGACTGCATCACAAAAAATACCCGCTGAAATGGACAAAGGACAAATCATGCATAGGGTGGTGTGTCACCGTAACTCGCAAAATGTCTGTACTCGGTCAGTAAAAGAAATACAGTACTGTGGGAAAGTCTGAGGCACCCTGTTATTTTTACACTACTTTTATTACTGATTTTTTTTTAGTTTTTTTTGTTCACTTTTTTTAGTGAATATTATTTCTATTTCCAAATTTTACTTTCCAACACAAAAATGAAATGTTACACAAAAAATGTTTGTATGTCAGTGTATGTACAGGGGTTAGACAATGAAACTGAAACACCTGTCATTTTAGACCACAATAATTTATTAGTATGGTGTAGG
>JAOVVG010000042.1:8567267-8578470 GCA_028566375.1 Leptodoras nelsoni | reverse complement strand
TGTTGTAGCGATTTTAATCACATTTAATATTCAGAAACAGTGAAAAAGTGAGCATATTCAAGCTGTAGTAAGAAAATATTATTACTAAGACATAAAAGAAAAAAATATATAAACCAATAAACAAAATAGAATTTACTTGTAGAATAGAACACTAGAGTATCTACAACTTGATAAACTTTATAGTCTCACATTTGCATCATCTTGGATGTAAATAAATCAGTTGACACCTCAAATAAGCATTAGTGTTTAATGTGCTTCACTTAGTTTATTGGTGATACACCAAAGAAGAAAGATAAGTGAAGAAAGTTTAAATAAAACGTGAAAAATAAACAGTCGCCCTCACACACACACACGCCCTCACCATGTGCTCTCCACACACACCTCCCAGCATGCAACAGAGAGAGAGAGAGACAGAGACACAGAGAGAGAGAAAGAGAAACAGAGAGAGACACAGAGAGAGAGACACAGACAGAGAGAGAGAGGCAGAGAGAGACACAAAGAGAGAGACAGAGAGACAAAGAGAAAGAGAGAGAGAGAGAGAGCAAGACTAGGCTTTAGAGTGAAAGAGGGACATATAGGAGCATGAAGGAATGAACAAGGGGAACTCTTTCTCTCTTTTCAGCCTCTCTCTGTTTTCTACCTCTCTAAGAAATACTGGGGCAGAAAGAGAGAGATACAGAGTGACAGCCTGACAATCAGAGCACAGCAGACAGTGATACAGAGCCAGTCAGAGAGAAGAGAGGGGATTGGGATACAGCTCAGTCCTGAGCACAACTTCAGAACAGCATCAGAGCCTAACGCTCAGCCCAACCTTGATGCTAACACAAGATCTACAGTATCCTTGTTCAAAAAAAGACAGCATGACAAACAACAGATGAACAGGTAGCACAACTACCTGCAGGGTGGAATCGCTACAGAGCTCTCTCCCAGCAAAAATGACCCGCAGCTGATCAGGCCGGACGCCTTGCATCCGCCCCACCGTCTCCTTCAGCTCGGACACGCTCGTTCCCTCTTCCACCTCCACCTCCACCGGATGACTGGCGTTAAAGCGGACATACACTGATGGAAACAGAAGAACCACAAAGGGGTGTGAAAACAAACAAACAGGCATTGTATTTGTCATGGAAACAAGACTATGTCACAGATGGACTTGAAACTCACAGGATTAATCTTTGTTGTGGGTGATAAAGCAGTTTTTTCATTGTAGCTTTAACTATCAAATTCTATTTCTTTTCAGTACTAAGACATGCTGAGCTTCCAGTAAATGAAAAATAATAATAGGAAAATAGAAAACAGATGCAATAATCTCAATCGTTACATTGAAAATAACAGTGCCGTATAAAACCACTGTGATTAAATTATGAATAACTGTAAGTAAAACATATTTTTTCATATAGTGGGACGAGAACTAGACATTATTTGTATATTATATGACAAATAAATATATATTAATAATTCTCTTTTATTTAAATAAATAATTTGTAAAAGAAAAAAAGAAAAAAATTATAAAATGTAAATAATAATCGATAATAAAAAAAAAAAAAAGAGTATACAAGAACATGTGACATAAGATTTCAATTTGTTATGAATCGGTGGATTGAGGAGACGCTGGAGACGCAGATGCAGAACAAAAGTCACTTTAATTACACAAATAGAGATGAACAGAACAATGACATGGAATGAGGAAACTTCCGGGAGATGAAGCGCGGAGGCGCGGTGCTTGAAGGTCTCGAGCGATGAGACAAGAGGCAAGGCGACGACCGAAGAAGTGGGCGTTGCGAAGACACTGCCGGGAGACGAAGCACGGAGGCACGGCGCTTGGGAGCACGGAGGCGCGGTGCTTGGAGCGCTGAGGCGCGGTGCTTGAGCACGGAGGTGCGGTGCTTGAAGAGTTGAGATGAGGTGCTTGAGCACGGAGGCGCGGCACTTGGGAGTGCGGAGGCGCGGTGCTCGAAGGTCTCCAATCAAATCCAATCAAATCAATACTTCCCGCCACAGTCCCGAAGAGAAGACCTATAAATAGGGAAAGGAACCGGAAGTAGGCGGTGGGCATAGTGGGCATAGTCTCGCGGTTCCTTACATATTTAAAGAATTAATTCAGCTGACCTGGGTGTACAGGATCGGATTAGGGTAGCTCAGTGATTTGGAGATTTTTCATTAGTTTTCATTAGTTTCAAAATGCGTCAGAGACACAGAGTCTGGGAACATCAACACACTTTCCAGTTCCAAAATACAAAAATCTGAATAGAAACCATGAGCAGAATGAGATATGAAGAACGGAAAGGGTATGTAGAGTGAACATGGAGGACAGAAGCTTGAGACAGAGGAAGGGAGGAGCCAGGAGGAGGACAGTTGGCATGCACAGAGACACAAAGCAACCAGCTTTAACATTCAGCTTCATCAGTCACTGCCTGCACGTCCACAAACCCCTTCATTAAGATGAGTGTGATTTGGTGCAGAAGTTTTTTTTTTTTTTTTAAATATCAGTTCCGCTTATTATTTTAATTGGAATGAGTCAACCTTTGCAACAATCCCTGCGGCACAGAGATAAATGGAAAAAGGCTGATCTGGAGAAAAATATTCCTCAAATCATCAAATGAGCAGAACCAGGAAAGGGTGGGGGGGTCCTGTCCTTCACCCCACACGTGATCTGAATCAAAGTAAATCTGTGCTCTGATTGAGCAATCAATAACCGAGGAGGAGCTGAAGGTAAAAGGACTGTCCGGAAAGTAATGAGAATGAGATTCTCTGTAGAGATGGGAATGGTGGCTCAAGGTCAGCTAGAGTGGGATCTCAGATAAACAGTAGGACCTATTTCAGTTGCATTCAGTGCCCAGACGTTTGTTTTTGTGAGACTCTGCTGAAGTGCCGTGTCACTGGAACAATTCAAGCAAGTTTTCGGCAACAGCATGTAATCACATTCTGTGTGAAAGCTTGTAAAAGTGCATCAGAAACTCTTGAAATGTTGAAGAATGCTTATGGACAAGCTACCCTGCCATCACCCGATTGTTGAACAAGAGAGCCCAATTTCCAGAGTGATCACAGGAGATGAATCAGGGGTGTTCAGTTACGATCCTGAGACAAAAAGGCAAAGTGCTGAATGGCACACGACATCACCACCTCACCCAAAGACAGTCAGAAGTCACTGTTCAGCATCTTTTTTTTTTTTTAAGGGATCATGCATAAAGAATTCGTAGTTGACGCCCAAATGGTAAATGGAACCTTGGAGTTTTGGAGTGTTTGAGGAAGAGGGTGTGCAGATCACCTCTTCACGGATCCTCCATCATGAGAATTCTTGCCTGGAAAAAAAAAAAAACATTCCAGTCCTTCCACGTCCAGTCTATAGTCCAGACTTGGCTCTGTGTGAATTATTCTTGTTCCTTGAGATTAAAAATACATCACCAAATACATCACCAATTTCATACTCATTACTTCCTGGACAAACCTTGTATGTACAAAACATTTTAAGTGAGTGTTTTGTGTGGACACACAAGCAATGTCTAGACTCACTCACACACACACACACACACACACACACACACTATACCCAAACTAACTACGAATTTATCAGGACTTAGTCACTCAGAGCTCTTTCAGGAAATTGCATCTGAAGATATTGTTGATTTAATGGACAGCATTTACTGATTGCCACTAAAGAACAAAAGTCATCGGTGTTGTGCCAACACTAAAGAGAGGGTTGAGTGATTGCTTGTTGTTAAAGCATGACGTTCACCGGGAAGGGCTTGAACTAGAATATGCCACTTGAATGAAGTGTCAAAAAGACAGAAGACTAAAGAAGACAAGTAGACCAGTACGATGCGGGAAACAGCCTAATGCGGTGGACAGACACAATAAATTCGAGCATCCATTTCTATTTGCTTGAATATGACTGCGTTTCCTGACACTATTCTTTCAGATAGCTTTAAGACACCCTAGTCTCACACGGCGTACACAACTGATAGTAATAGATAGCACTTCCACTCCGCTCTCTAATAACAGCAGTAATAGCCGCAGACGAGCGTTTCCCTGACAGTTAGGCTGAAGATAAGCTTTTGTGAAGGCGGAAAGCCGGTGGCATTTTGAACTGATGGTAATGATTTCCATAATCTCCCTCATTGTTTTGTGCCTCTTCCATGAGGATAACAAATGAGTGAATTCCACCTTTGTCATGTTTCATCACACCAAAAGTCGGTCTGGTGAGGGCTTCTTAATGTGTCTGGAATTGCTGGCGCCTTCCATCGGTGGGGAGATGTGAGAGAACGAGAGGCCAGTGAAGCAAACACATAAGGACTATTGCCACACAAAATCGAAAATCTGCTACTGAAAGACAAGAGGCATTTTCAGTGAACATTTTCATGAAGGTCATGTCCATAAACAGCATATCAACATCTGATTCAAAACAAGAATGCTTTCGGGAAAGGCTTCCGGGTTTGCTGGCTATTGGAGTGCGTTGGCACGAGGACAACGGTTTAAGTTGGTGCAAACACAGTTAGGTTTATAAATGCATCATACTATCTAAAAAGTCATGCAATAATTACGTTGCATAGCGAGGCAGTCCAAGTCACTTTGGCAGAAGAGCATGACAGTGGGGACACGACCTCTCCAACATGAATGTTTATCATGATATTTTTGATGGTATGGGGACATGGGAACTGGTATACCAGTTAATAATTGGTCCCCACCCACAGGATCTTGGAATGAACGTTGCACAGTCCTCACGCTGATGTTTTCTGAGGCCCCAGCATTGAATTCCAATGTTACGGGGCAGTGTTGCACGCTTATAACAAATGATTCTTGCCAGCCAACGCTGCTCATGTTCACCCAGAGTCTTTTTTATGGCCACGCTGCTGTCGTAAGGTCGAGGTTTAGCCAGAAACACCCTTGAAATGCTCAAACATGAAAATCCAAACTTTGCTTCTACCTCCGAAATGCTGTGACCCATCTCACGAGCTCCAATGTCTGTGATAACTTGCCATTCTCACATTAGAAACAGCTCTAGAAGCTTCCATAGATGTCTATCGCGTTATATACGCACTGGCGGACGCAACCAGTCACATACAGTATATAGGTGGTGTTGCTATTTATTTCACATAGGCTCCAGTATCTAGTACCAGTTTTTCTGGTGCTTCAATGTACATGTTTCAGTGCTGGATATATCAAACATAAACTTAACATTAATTAAAGGACATCAGGTATGGATGATAATCCTGATACAAGTAATAATATTATAAAAAAATTATAATCATAAAATTAAATCAGAAAATAAAATCATCAAATAAAAAGTACAAATAAATCAATCAAGAAAAAATAAATAAATAAAAGTGGGTATAAATGTATTTATTACACACGGTAATGACAAAGAAATATATAATTACGTACTTATTTCATTCTGTGGTTTTTTTTTCAATTATTTATAGCAAAATTAATTTCGTAACTGATTCATTGAGGCATTATTTTTATTTATTGCATATGCATCTATTTCTGTATTTCCTTGGCAGTATCATAATTTAGGGTTATGGTTTCAGGTATCGCAAAGTTAAAATGTAACTAGTATGAGGGTGTTGTGAATGCCAGAGTATGCTATTTAAAAGGCTTAAAAGCCTTAATTTATTTAAAAGGCTTACTTACGTTATTTTATTTTATTCCCCACTCATTTGCACTGCATATTATCCTAATGTTTTATGTGTATATATTGCCGCTCACTTTACCGTAATTACATGTCATAGTTTAGTTACTGTCTGTCACGTCAGCAACCGCTAGGGGCCGCTACCGTCCCCCTAACTTCCGCTCCCGGACTCCCAGAAGAAGTCCTGTTCCGGTTTTTCCCGCAGGTAGCTCGACCTAATTGCTACACCTGCGCCCCATATGGGAAGAGAGCTCCCATTGGCTCTCTCTCCCTATTTAGGGCACCGTCTGGCTGGGCTTCCTTGCGGGACTTTGCACATGAGTGTTATCGCTGACTCAATGTCTGATTCACTTCGCGAACTTCACCAACATATCCGATGAGATTCCGCCCCGAAGCGAAGTGTCTCCCTTTCCGTTTTGGTTCGTTACACTAGTCTTCTTCTCGTGTGTTGAGTTTGCCCTCACGTACTCTCTTTGTTTTTGCCCTGTCTGTGTGCAGGTTCAGAGCCAGAGCGTGGAGCTGGACTATTTCTGTTTGGAGCTCGGACTACCCTTCTACGTCACGTTAATTTGCTCCTTTGTGTTTTGCTACGTTTTGCTCCCGCTCTGTGCTGTCATATTGTTTCTTTTGAACTTAAATTAATAAACTCTGCATTTGCTTCCACAACACTTCCGGAGTACTCCCTTACATAAAGTCCCACCAAAGATGGAAGCAGCAGAGTTTGTTAAGCTCCGCGAGGAGCTCACTAAGGAAACACGTTCGCTCCGGGAAGCCCGGGCCATAATACAAGAACTGGAGGCACGCGCCATGCATGTCGGCGCGCATCAGGCCCCGTTGCCGGTGGCTCTCCCGGAGCGCTACGCGGGGGGTTGCGCCAGCTTCCTCTCCCAGTGTGAGCTCTACTTTGCGGCCCATGGACCTCTTCCTAACGAGCAAAAGATCGCTCTTGTCATCAGCACCCTGACGGGGAAGGTGAATCCAGTCAGAGCTCTGTCTCTACTGCGCGGACGACGGTCACAGGGTAAAAGGCTGCCTTGTCAGACCGGGGGTGGAAGCCGCCGGCGTCTTGCACCCCAATGCGGTGAGTCACTCTCCACCCAACTCTCGTCATGAGTTTATTATAAATGTGCAGATCTCCTACCTGAAGTAATCTTTCTTCCTCGCAGCCCTGATTGACTCCAGAGCTGTGGACAACTTCATGGACCAGAAGATGCTCTGCAAACTGGGGATTCCTCTGGTCAAGTTGCCGCAGCATCTCCACATCCGGGGGATCGACGACGCCCCTATCGGAGAAGGAAGAGTTATTCATCGCTCTCCGCGGCTTCTTCTATCTGTGGGCGTATTACACCAGGAGGAGATCGAGTTCTTAGTGACCAGCTCCCCGACCTATCCCATCATCCTGAGCCTGCCGTGGATGATTCGCCATGACCCAGCCATCTCGTGGAGACGTCGGGAAATCTTATCATGGTCAGCCCACTGCTTCACCCATTGCCTCCACTCTCGTCCCCTGCGCCTACTCACCACCAAAGTCGAGAGTCCGGGCACCGATAAAGCCGTGGTCATCCCCGAGTGCTACTCCCCTCTTCGGGAGGTTTTTAGCTGCCGTCGCGCCGAGGGTCTCCCCCCACACAGGGAGTTCGACTGCAAGGTTGACCTTCTTCCCAGATGTACTCCTCCTCGTTCCAAAATTTACGCCCTATCTCTTCCCGAGCGGCAAGCCATGGAGGACTACATCCAGGAGGCGCTAGCAGCCGGCTACATTCGTCACTCGAGCTCCCCGGCCTCAGCCGGGTTCTTCTTCGTAGAGAAGAAAGGGGGTGGCTTTCGCCCCTGCATCGACTATCAGGGCTTGAATAAGGTCACTGTGCACTACCCCTATCCCTTGCCACTTGTCCCTTCGGCCCTCAAGCAATTAGCGGACGCTAGGGTTTTCACCAAGCTCGACCTGAGGAGCGCGTATAACTTAGTTCGAATCCGTGAGGGGGACAAATGGAAGACGGCCTTCAGCACCTCCTCCGGACATTTTGAATATCTAGTTATGCCCTACGGGTTAGCCCCAGCCACTAGTGTTTTCCAGCATTTAATCAACTAAGTCCTCCGGGACATGTTAGGCAAATTTGTTTTGGCTTATATTGATGACATTCTTATTTTCTCCCCAGACCTCCCATCTCATGTCGGCCACGTATCTAGAGTGCTGGAACGGCTCCTCAAACACCAGTTGTTCGTAAAAGGGGAGAAATGCATCTTCCACCAAGAACGCATCAGCTTTCTCGGCTACCACATCGGCCCCGAAGGGATTGCGATGGACCCAGGGAAAGTGTCGGCTGTGGAGAACTGGGAGGTACCAAAGACGCCTAAGGAACTGCGAGGTTTTCTCGGATTTGCGAATTTCTACCAGCGTTTCATTCGCAACTTCAGCAGCGTGGCCAGCCCCCTCACGGATCAGCTCAAGGGGAAGCCCAAGCATCTCAATTGGACACCGTCAGCAGGGGAGGCCTTCTCTCGACTCAAGAAGTCGTTTACCTCAGCTCCTGTCCTCAAACAGCCAGACCCGGAGCAGCCTTTCATTGTGGAGGTCGACGCGTCAGAGGTGGGTGTGGGCGCCATCCTCTCTCAGCGCCACGGGCAACCAGCTAAGATGTATCCCGTGGCTTTCTTTTCCTGTAAGATGTCTAGGGTTGAACGAAATTATGATGTTGGAGATACGGAGCTCCTAGCTGTCAAGTTGGCCCTAGAGGAATGGAGGCATTGGCTGGAGGGCGCCAATCACCCCTTCCTAATCTTTACTGACCATAAAAACCTAGAGTACCTTAAAGCAGCAAAAAGACTTAACCCACGTCAGGCCCGGTGGGTGATGTTCTTCGCTTGTTTCAATTTTGTTCTGTCATATCGCCCCGAGTCCAAAAAACGGTAAAGCGGACGCCCTTTCTCGAATGTATGATAAGGTCTCTGATAACGTGTTGCAACCCATAATCCCTTCTTTCAAGTTTCTCAACAGGATCACCTGGGATTTGGAGCACCTCATCCTCACCAGACAGCCCAAGAGAATCCCCAGCCAATGTCCTCCTGGCGCCCTGTTTGTCCCCGCCGATCTCCGCAATCGTCTGATCGCTTGGGCCCATCTAGCGCCTGGAGTTGGCCATCCCGGAACCCGGAGGACGTTGGAACTCTTAGCAGGCAGGTACTGGTGGGATAAAATGAGTCAGGACATTAATAACTTTGTCTCCTCCTGTTCAGAGTGTGCCCAAGCAAAAGTTCCCAGGACCCTGCCTGCCGGCAAGCTAGTGCCTCTGCCCGTTACAGAACGCCCGTGGTCACACATCGCGATTGATTTCCTGACCGATCTACCCCCGTCAGAAGGTAAGACGGCTATTCCGGTTGTCGTAGACCATTTCTCGAAATCGATCCGATGTGTGGCCCTGCCTAGCTTGCCCACCGCCTTCGAAACTGCTGAAATTCTGTTCGACCGCGTCTTTCGTTACTTTGGGATTCCGGAGGATGTCGTGAGCGATCGTGGACCCCAATTCACGTCGAGAGTTTGGAACAACTTCCTCAACAAGCTCGGGGTCACGGTGAGCCTCACCTCTGGTTACCATCCCCAAGCCAATGGACAGACTGAGAGGTCAAACCAAGAACTATTGAAGTTCCTGAGGATGGACTGGGTGAGGTATTTGCCTTGGGCGGAGTACGCCCAGAATTCGCTCAAGCATTCAACAACTAACATCACCCCCTTTCAGTGTGTCCTAGGTTACCAGCCACCGAAACCGACACGCCAGCCGTAGATGCTTGGTTCAAGAAGTGTGAGCATGTGTGGGCTGGGTTGCCACAAAGACCCTTCCCCCCATGTACGGCAAGAAGAAGCTTGCCCCCCGCTACTTCGGCCCTTTTCCCATAGTTAAAAGAGTTAATGAAGTTACGTATCGGCTCAAACTCCCCCGTCACTGTACAATGCATCCCACATTCCACGTCAGCCAGCTGAAACCGACCCGGGATGGGCCGTTGGCTGAAGCCGGGGAAGGTACCCAAGCACCAGAGTCAGTGGAGGCTGAGGGTGAGGCCACCTTCGCTGTCCGCGACACCAGATAGGCCAGATAGGCCTCCTCGCAGGCCCGGCAGGCCTAGAAAGAAGAAGGAACTATTGGCTCCCGGAGGTAGCCCGTTGAGGGGGGGCTCTGTCACGTCAGCGGCCGCTAGGAGCCGCCACCGTCCCCCTAACTTCCGCTCCCGGACTCCCAGAAGAAGTCCTGTTCCGGTTTTTCCCTCAGGTACTTTGGCCTAATTGCTACACCTGCGCCCCATATGGGAAGAGAGCTCCCATTGGCTCTCTCTCCCTATTTAGGGTGCCTTCTGGCTGGGCTTCCTTGCGGGACTTTGCCCATGAGTGTTATCGCTGACTCAATGTCTGATTCACTTCGTGAACTTCACCAACACATCCGACGAGATTCTGCCCCGAAGCTAAGTGTCTCCCTTTCCTTTTTGGTTCGTTACACTAGTCTTCTTCTCGTGTGTTGTTTGAGTTTGCTCTCACGTACTCTCTTTGTTTTTGCCCTGTCTGTGTGCAGGTTCAGAGCCAGAGCATGGAGCTGGACTATTTCTGTTTGGAGCTTGGACTACCCTTCTACATCGTGTTAATTTTCTCCTTTGTGTTTTGCTACGTTTTGCTCCCACTCTGTGCTATCATATTGTTTCTTTTGAACTTAAATGAATAAACTCTGCATTTGCTTCCAAAACACTTCTGGAGTACTCCCTTACACTGTCCCATATCTGAGGCTCTGTATGTATCTTAATCATAATCTATTTCTCAGCCTTTACCAGGTGTAATAAATACATTAACACCTTCTTTTATTTATTCCTTTTTACTGATTGATTTATTTGTCCTGTTTTCATTTGATGTATTATAAATTATCTCAGGATCGGGCCTCCATAATCACACGCTATTTGGACAGAAGAAAAGAAAGGTTAGAAACAGTAAACAACATAAAATGCTACCATGAACCTGACTAAGGTAAAGTTGGTGAATGCACAGGCAAAGGGCAGGGGTGCATGTTCAGAACTGTGGTCTCTTCAGCCAAGTCACTGAATCTTTTGTATTTTTGTATGACGGTAGTCGATGGAAACAGATTCAATCACATTTTGTTTTGTCTTCTCAGAGATTCATTTAAATTCATGAAAATATTTGAATGGAAGCCCTGCTAGTGTGGGAGATCAAATCGGACTACATTTAGTGTGTATGTGTGTGTGGGTGTGTGTGTGTGAGAGAGAGAGAGAGAGAGAGAGAGAGAGAATTAGGACTGCACAAAACTGGGGTCACATGTTCTTCAAAAGCTCCATTGGCTTCCTGTTGCCGAACGCATTCAGTTCAAAATTCCTCTAATCACTTACAAAGCCCTCCATAACCAGGCTCCATCCTGTTCCCATTCGGACTAAGCGCCAGACCTGGGGTGATAGAGCCTTCTCCATATCTGCACCCTCCCTATGGAACCCATAAGAGACTGTTCCAATCTGTCTGTCTTTAAGTCATTGCTTAAAACCCACCTTTTCAGATCTGCTTTTAATTTGTAATATGGCCATTTGTTA
>JAOVVG010000042.1:8411960-8428161 GCA_028566375.1 Leptodoras nelsoni | reverse complement strand
GACAATGTAAATAGTCATGAAAATAAAGAAAACGCATTGAATGAGAAGGTGTGTCCAAACTTTTGGCCTGTACTGTAACAATGTTCAAATATCCCACATTTTTTTGATCTGGAGTTTTAACAAATGCTACAAGGTGGTCAAGGCTTAAAGTCACAGAAATCTTATAATGTCCATTTGGGGTCGTTTTGCCTTAAGAGTTTTTTTGTGTCCAGATGATTAGTGAGATCTTGTTTTCTGGTGGCTCAGTTCCTCTAAAAGGTTTCACTTGATACTCCAATTATTGTTATAAAGGCTGTCAAAGTCACTCAGTACCTGTCTAGTCATAGTTCAGCTATCAGGGGAACGCACTCTTTGCGTGTGTGTGTTCACTGCACATTTGCCATGCAGTTATTAACATATGAGCCTCAGCAATCTTTAGTTGGTATTTGAGGTACAGCGTGTCTCTGTTAACAAGAAGTTAGCTACAGGCTCATTGTCTGGCGATAAATTATAAGGAGCCTTATAACACAGAATTTTAAACCCATCCTAATTACCATTGTCAAACGTGTCCTCAAAAATCCGAAACCTTTACAACAAGGACACCTGAGAGTTAAATGAAGTGTTGTCTCTGCTTAATATGAATGAGGACAAACTGACGGAATACACAATAGGAATACATAATTCAACAGTGTCGTTTTGTTCTGTCCGTCTTTATTAGTCACCCAGCAAAGAAATGGAATAAAGAACAGATTTGAGGAAACAGAGTGTGTGTGGTGTTTTCTGCAAACAGAATACTAGGATGCTGTGATTAGGAGTAACAAAGAGGATAACTCAGGATTTTGCTGTTCTTCAGATCCTCTAACAAGGAGCTTTGATGCACTGAAGCTTTTACAAAATCAGTGTTGTCTGGATCTCAGAGCATAGCAAGACTGCAAAGAATTGAGGCCTTTCACCATCTACATTTCATAGTATTATGAGGAGATTCAGGGAGTCAGAGGAAATTTCAGTACTGTCACACTACCGTAATGGACATCCATCATGGTCACATGCTCAGTACTTTGGAAAATCATTGTCACTTGACACAGACCACCACTGCATCAAGAAATGGAACATGAAACTGCATTATGCAAAGAGAAAGCCGTATATTCATTTTGTGCAGAAACATCGTCGAGTTCTTTGTCATTGAGATGGACCGAAAGACAGTGGAAATGTGTTCTGCGGTCAGACGAGTCCACATTCCAGCTTGTTTTTGGAAAAAAGGATGTCAGATTCTATGTGCCAAAGATGAAAAAGTCTATTCAGACTGTCACCAATAACAATTGCAAATATCAGCATCTGAGATGTCATGGGAGTGCATCAGTGCCCACGGCATGGGTGATCTGCACACGTGTGAAGGTATCATTGATGCCAAGGATTATATTGGTATTTTGCATAAGCGTATGCTGCCATCAAGACAACATCTTTTCCCAGGAACTCCATGTGCATTTCAGCAGGACAATGCCAGGCCTCCTTCTGCATGAGTTACAACAGTGTGGTTTGACTGGCCTGCCTGCAGTCCAGATCTGTCTCCTATTGAAAATGTATGGAGCGTCATGAAGAGGAGGATCAGACAACAGTGGCCATCTTACTTGCATAACCTTTGCAGTCTTATTTTGCCTCTGTTCCAACTTTTTTTGAGTGTTGCAGCCATTAATTTCTAATTTTTTTATATTTAACAAACAGAATTAAGTTCATCATTGAAAATATGAAAACTATAAATCCTTTTCTTTGTCCTTTTGTCTGTTAAATAAAGCTTCAAGTGACTTAACAAATGAGAGATTTCAGTTTTTATTGCATTTTAAGAAAGTGTCCCAACTGTTCTGGAAATTTGGTTTGTACAATTCAAACCGAGTTTAATATTCTGCACATTGTTTCTTAACAAACACCTGCAATCATCCTGTCACTGGTTACATAGCAGCACTTTTGTGTTCAGGGTTTACCCTCTTACATTGTACTTCTTCATTTCCAACCCCCTGTTTTCCCTGTGTGTCTGTGTGTGTGTGTGTGTGTGTACTTAGTCAGGTAGCGCTCCCCCTTTCCTCCCCAGACAGCTGTGATATTAGTAGAGGCCTCAGCAGAAGGGGGATGCCTCAGGATGGCATTATTCCTCTGCAGAGATTACAAAAGAGATGGCCAGTGGATTTATAGACAGTGATTATGCCACTGTATGGCTACTGGATGGTCAGTTAGAGAGGCAGAAGGGAGGAGATTGGGGTTTGTAGGCAGAGAGAAGGAGTGGATGTGTAAACAAAAGGCTAGTGGACAACTGCACAGCTGGACATGTTTCCTCTGCAGACCGTTAGGGCAGCGTCACCTTGACTACGAGCCTGTCACTGGGTGTCCTGCAGGGCCTGAGAAAGTACAATGTGAGAAACTCTAAGTGATCCATGAGAAAAACAAGTGTTCAAAGATACACATTCACAACAGACACACACATACGCAAACAGACTCTCAGATAGACAGGCCAACAAAAAAACCTATCATTAACCCCTCTGAAATTGGCACTCACGCACCCTCCTGGCTGTCTTTGCTGTCTTTTTTTCTCCATGAGTTATTGACTGGGTGGCTATAGATGGGTGGCTGAGCTGTGACAGTCAGGCACAGAGGATCAATTTTTAGTGCTTGTCAAAACCAAGGAAAGCCGCGTAAATCAGCCGAGCGGAAAACGGACTGATGAGCGGCGAGAAAAAAGGAAGTGACCTAATACGAGCGTGCTGCCTCAGTGTCAGATGATAAATCATATTGAGCGTGTCTGACGATGCTAATGCTGCAATATTTTCCCTCATCGCATCACGCGAACAGGGCCAACAATGGAGCCCTAATGAAAATCAGCAGGCAAAATGCAGCAGCGCAGACGGCCGTGTGGATTGCCATCAATTTCCCATTTTGCTGGCACGAGGAGAAAAATGAGCACTGTTTGCCTGTCTGATTATTGCATAAATCAAATCTTGTTTTTTTTCATCTGGGAAAATTATATATGAAAAGAATGGCAAGCAGAGAACAATGCTGAGCACTGGCAAACAAAAGACTGGCACAGGAGGAGTGGAACTTTTCCTTTTTTTTTTACTGCAGTGCTGTTTCCTATCAATTAAGCACCCCAGTGCTGCCAGATCTTCAGCTGCCGAATTAGAATTTCTCTGATTGAGTTGCACTGCATTTAGACCATAACCGAGTATCAGTAAGCGTTATAGGCCTGATTGGGAATATTGTATGCAATAAGGCAGTGAGTGTTTTGTTTGCTCCTTTACTCCGGTAGCTCTGGAAGCTCCTGCTGCTCTGTGTTATGAGCTTCTGTTTGTGCTTCCTTTGTAAATCAGCACATTATACCATGGCATGTGTAAAATATCTTGTCCTTGGTGCAGGAATCAGATCAAAGTCACAGTACTTCTTTCTGTTTCATTTTATGTTTATTTCCATGTCCTTTCCCGTTGCATTCTTGCTGGTCCTGATCTCTGCTGGAGAAGTGAAAACAATGTACATTGTTTTGGTCCCCTCCAGGTTTTGAGCAGTGAGCTCTAGAAAGCAGGATGCCAAAGTTCAAACAGCAAGCGCTCCCTCTCTTTGATCATGCCTTTCATCTATCAATTTACTCTACTTCAGTCACAAAGCTGAAGAATAACGTTTCATCCTTGCTCATTTTCATTATTCTTATTCATCTTCGTAAAACACGCATGAATTCCACCATGCTTGCGTAAGAGCACACGTTAATCTCCGGTACTATCTTGCAGGAAGAGCAGAACCGCGGCAAGCCCAACTGGGAGCACCTGAACGAAGACCTGCATGTCCTAATCACGGTAGAAGATGCTCAGAACCGCGCTGAGATCAAACTCAAACGAGCGGTGGAGGAAGTCAACAAGTTGCTGGTGCCTGCGGTAAGTGGCTCTCACATCACTTCCTGTTAGAGCTTGTGACTTTTATTAATGTTGCACAGTATAACTATTTTTACCCCCGAGATTGATGTCAGAGTGTCAGAGGAGTGAGTGTCATAAGACAAAAGTTTATTTGAACTTTGTTTTGAGTGTGCAGTTAATACAGAGTTTTACTGTATGTACTAAAAGGCATTTGGTGTGATTGCACAGGAGTATTTAATATTAGTATTGAGTGTAAATGTCTGTGTGTATCGGTGTCTATGTGATGGTTTCTTGTGTCTTCTGATTTGACCGAGTGACTGAGTTTTTTTTTTGCAGTGTCTCCAGATCTTCCAGTGGTTATTAGTGTATTCGTTTCATTCCGAATGGCATCACTTAATGACCAGACAAAGTGTCTGCCCTTTAAAACCAATTATCAATGATTGTACTACTTGGCATTCCACTGTACAGTGCAACAGAGTATCTGATCATCCCGAGTGTCAGCTTTATCCTAACAAATAAGCCTTTTGACAGTTTTGTTTTGCTGGCTGAATTGTGTGTTTTATGGATGCATATATGTGTGTGTGTGTGTGTGTGTGTGTGTGTGATCTGTGCTCTGCTTTTAAAGCAAATATCTGCAATTCCTCTTTTTGTTTCCATTCGCTGTCAAGTCACTTGACAAGTAGGAAATGAAATTTACTCTCATTACGCTTGAGAAAGTGGAAGTGCTCCTCAGTGCTGCTGCAACTGAGGAATTGTTTTAGATCACTACCATTCTTTACATTGACATGGCCTTTGAGACATTTTCATCTGTGCTGATAAGAACATCGACGGGATTAAACCATTCCAGTGGCCACGGAGTCAGGAGTTTTGTTTCGGTCCGGTCTGGATTTGTAGTACACCCTACACCTGGTGTGGGTGTTACGGACATTACATTCTGTGAAATATCATACCTACCTCCGCATGCTTAATTAAAACGATCAATTTTATCTGTTGAATTCATTCTGTTGTTTAGTGTGACTTGGCTGGGTCACATGATACGTCAGGCTGAGGTCATGTGATGTACTAGTAGCTTCATGTAGGTCATGGTTATTGGATTATCTGAGCTGCGACTGATGAAGTCAAAGCGATAGGGAGTCTGCTAACAGCTAGGGCATGACCAGAGGCCCTCTACATTGATTTAATTTAGCTTCAAGGCATTAATGGTAAACACAAGACTACAGGGTCTATTAGTATGTGGACCTACATTCGTGAAATGAGTTTCCACTGGGATTTTGTATGACACTCTTGTTGTGGGTGTTAAATAAAAAGTTCACCACTACAGAGGAACTGAGATCTGGACTTGTGGTCCTACATCACTTTTGCATCTTACTGAAGATGTCTAGGCAGCCACACTGTAATGAATGCATCAATCGTGGCTATTCCCTGAAGTAACCTGAGATAGCAACAGGGCTGTCGTGGTGACTTTTTTGCATCATTTAACTGAGAGCCAGAGTTAAAAGGGACAACTTACTCTTTCAGTGCTTGTGCTCATACATTTGGGTATCTGGAGTACCTTACCAACCAACTCACTTTTTGACTCATTATCTAAGCCACTTAGATAGTACATTTACATTTACATTTATGGCATTTGGCAGACACCCTTATCCAGAGTGACTTACATTTATCTCATTTTTTATACAACTGAGCAGTTGAGGGTTAAGGGCCTTGCTCAGGGGCCCAACAGTGGCAGCTGGGTGATACTGGGGCTTGAACCCCTACCTTCTATTCAGTAACCCAACACCTTAACCATTGAGCCACCCCTGCCTTTATAGATAGTAGGACTACTGGATCCTGTGGGTGCTGGAGTCTATCCCAGTGCCACCCTCTATCAACCCACAAACTGTGAAATAAAGCAATCAAGTCAGCACAAATTGCTACATTGGCTCCCAGGCTCAGAGGACAGAAGAGCTGAGTGGATAAAGTAAATTTTTGTAATAGAAGTGTCCAACTTGGGTCAGTACAAACGCAGGACTGGCAATAAGATTTTTCTAAACAAGAGATAAGTACCAGCTGTCTGTGGCAAACCTATAGAGGGAAATGTAGGCATGTAAAAAATAATTATGCTGTGTGTTTCTTTGGCCATTTAGTATTAGTTTTGTACAGCTGAGATAATATATGAGACGTAATTTTCGGGCGTTGCTGCAGGACCCACCATACTGTTAATGCTATTAGTTTGTTAGTTGAATTTTTGCAAGATGACATCACCATGCAACGAGAGAACGGGTGTAGAGTATTTCTTTCTGCTGATTTTATAGAGATTCACAAAACATGATTTTGCAGTATATTTAAATGCACTAGAAAAAATTATTTACCTACCAGAGATGTTGTAGAAAAAAAGGGAGTTTTTACAACTATTTATGACAGTGAATAATTGAGCTCATATTTAAGAATGGGTATAAAATGTGTCACCTTTAAGATTAACAAGACCCCGGTGTAGCCACCATGACTACAGAACCCACTCCCACAAACGTCCCTATGCCTTTGAATAAAGTATGAAGGCAGCAAAAGATCAAACCCAATTGTATATATCATTTACATTTTTAACATTTAACCATTTAAATGGCTGGCTGGATCTCTAAATAATTAGCATGGAAGGAGAAGCTTTACCATATCTGCCAGGTTCTTCTGTCTCCTTCTTTCTTTCTGCTCTACTCTACTCTGTCTACCATCTCTGTCACTGTCTCTTTTCCATGCCCTTTCACTCTCCTCACCCCTGAACCCTCCATGATCGCAATGCAACAAAATGTACTTGGGTGGTCCTCACTTTATATCAAAGGATGCTTGCACTAAGAGCTGCTAGTGTTCTGCTCCAGCTCATCAAGTGCATCCCATAATCCCCACCGAAATTTACATACCGACTGAAGGATTACCATTGCACTGGATCTCCTTGCTGTGCTCCCAGACAGACAAATGATACAACCCAGTGACGACAACCCTTGTGGGAAATGCACCGTCTTTAATATTAGCAGACGTCCTGTTTTGCCAATCCGTAGCTGTTGGGTCTTTGGAAAGCAGTGTTTCAGTGGACCACTGGTGTAAAAGGCAGCTTTTAGCCAGAATGAGACAAATCCATGGTCTACCTGTTCACACAGAGTGATAGAGCTCATATCATCCAATCCAACTGTCCTCATCATCATCCTCATCATCGTCATTACACTTTAATCAGAAATCATGTTTCTGCAGTAGGCTTGGTGCTGACGGGGGAGCGGTGGTCAGCGGGATGCTGGAAACAGAGTCAAAAGCAATTATCATCATTGGCTTTGTGACAGAAATATAAAATGCCTTACTGCAGACAATCGCTTCTGATTGTGCTGACAGAAGCAGCAGTTCACACGAGCACGCTCATGCACTTACTGCACATGACACTAATCTTGCACAACAAAGTTACAGTTACAGCCATGTTCAGCGTCAGAGCCACAGCACTACTATGAAGCTCGGAGGCCACGGAAATATTGCTTTTAGCACATATGCCTTTTCGATATCATATGGGATTCCTTTTCTTGGCATCTGTGCTAAGAGCTTTAGAGAAATCTTCTGATATAGAGCTCCTGATGATTCATATTTCTTACAAATCAGAGTAGTAGTGACACTAAATTTAGTGACCTCATTTCCTGGACTCAGGAATGCAACATCCCAGAGAAACAGTCTTCAGGGAAAAAAAACATATTAACGTTCTTATTGAGAATATGAGCTGCTGGTCTGTTTCCTAACCAGCCAGGGAAAGTAAAGCTCTCACTGATGTCACTCAGGACCACACCAGCTTTAAATGGTCATCACCGAAGGGGCTACTTTAATTAAAGTTCTGTCCATCAGCCTTCCTGCTGCGGCTCCCAGACACAGTCGGGACAGATAGAGACAGCTTTAATTGTCAGTGCTGGAGAATTTAAAATGGAGGTTGCAAGAGCTATTCACAAACACGAGGTTTGTCAAACACTTTGGTTGTCAGCCGTCAGAGAAGCGAGGACGCTGCGAGAACACTGAGGAGCTTTGGATTATCCAAAGAGAATTATCAATGATTCTAAGAGAAGAACACAGCGAGTCAATCACAGCTAGCCCTTACTGCTCCAGTTAACAGAGCGTGCGTGTGCTCAGCAATTTTACATCAGTGCTAGTGACCTTGAGGGAACCAGCAGGTCTTACTCCATATTCTCGGTCGTCATTGCTTCAGTTTTAGTTTTATTCCAAAATCTCACCGTCTTACACTCTTACCATACACATAGACACACTCACTTTTTTAAAATACGCACTGAAACATGTTTACCTTCTCTAGCTTTCTCATTTTTCCCCGTAAGGGATTCAGAGCAGTGCATGAGCCTACGAAATCTCCATCTGCACAGAGGACACATATGACTAGCTGTATAACTGGGTGGAGGGCTCTGGACACCGGCTCGGGGATTCCCGTCTCAAGCACATTCCAAGCATGCTCTCAGAAATGCAAGAATGAACACACAAAAGCTTGCATCTCTATGACACAGCACAAGCAGATATAAAAACGAAAAGAGTCCCCGTGGTGGGCGAGAGGAGCTGCCATTGCTGTTTGCGACAAGGCGTGTGTTTATGAGTGCCGCCGAACGGAGAAATAAAGGGCCCAGTGGTTTGTGGGAGTTCCCATCTGTTCTCTGTGCAGCACAATAGGTTCCCTCTTGCATGACATGTTTTTGTGCCGCTTGCTGCTTCTCTGAGTGCTCAGCCCAGCTGCCCAGGCAGGGAGCCTCTCTTTCAACATGGCCCCTGTTTCTCTGACTGGAAATGGGGTTCTGTGTGCTTGTGTGTTTGTGTGTGTGTGTGTGTGTGAGTGGGGACCATGTGTTTATGTCTTGTGGGGACCAAATGGATAGGAATAGCTGATATTTTTTACCATTTTGCCACTCCTCAATGAAAGTGTTTTTATTGTACCTTTTTACAAAATAATAAATAAATAAAACAGAGAAAAAAATTTTCATTAGTGAGGTTAAGGTTAGGGTTAAGATTTAGGTTAGGGTTAGCATTATGTAGCTGCACTGATAATTATGTCAATGGAAATTCCTCACAACAGTAGTGTGTGTGTGTGTGTGTGTGTGTGTGCTGTGTCCTAATTCAGGTTGCCAGATTGCATTGCCATTTTTTCATCATTTTTGATATGTGGGTTATAAACTCCTATATATAAAGGTCATCAAAAATCTGCAAAAAAAAATTTTTTTGGATTGTTGTCTTATTTTCAGAAAGTTTCAGAAAGTTTAAATTGTGGAATTATTATCTATTCGTTTACATTAACTTGCATTGTGTTGTGTAAAATAGTAATTTTCCTTTTGTACTCCAGTGAATAAAAGGCAATAAATTGGTATATTGGGACACGTTCTGTCAGTACCTATGCGGAAATATGCTGGTGTCAGTGTCTGTGACTTGTTTTATGTCTTTGGTAGATGTGTGAACAGCAGGCACTTCTTCTCTCTGGTCACATGATTGAGTAGTCATCCAGGTCTTTGAGACTGAGGGAGCATCAAAAGGCCTTTTGTTTACAAGTGGAGTGAGGAAATCCTGAGCCGAGCGTTCAGCTCCTGTAGGGCTGGATATAATGCTCCCAGTGGGGCTCCCTCCCCTTCCCTGGCTTACTCTCTCTCCCTCTTGTCCCTCTTTCTCTTTCTCCTCTTTCTCATGTACTTTACCTTGTTACAGCTTATCTCTCTCCATGCCAATGTACACACTTTTCTCTCTGTCTCATGTCTACTTTATTGAGTAACATGTTGTGTTTTGCAACCTAAGACACTATAGTAGAGTTTCACATGGAAGCTAAAGCATTCTCTTGCGCAACCTTAGAGAATGCATCGCCTTGGAGACCTGTTAAGAGGCTCTTACTCCATCTTTCAAGTATAAGTTCATATAAGCATGAGACAGAAGGGCTTTAAGCCTCCAGCCGAAGGCCACTTACTCGCTGTGCCCTGGTAACAAGGACCTTATAACATAATGCTCGCTCGATGATTCACATTCATGCTCCGTCATCCTTCTCTGCTATGCCTCTGTTGAATAACACATTAATCCCAGTGCAAGTGAAGAGAAGATGTAGGCTTTGAAAAGGATTTGGCTCCACGGTTGTGTGTAGCGCTGCTCAGGAACACAAGGCTGCCCCAGACGACACACACAAACAAAATGGCACCTGCTGAAATAGAGACACCTGTTCACGACACGTCCACTCTGTCAGCATGCGTCACTTTCTGAAACGTCCCTTCTGAGCCTCTAATGCACAACTCACCTCAGACCAATGCTGAACGGCTTCTTCTACTTCTGAGCATTCAACTGTAGGTAGGGGTTAGACTTTCTCCAGCTGGTCGCCAGTGCTGAACACATACGAAGCGATTGATCTTTTGTACACATTAATAGTAGGATTTTCATCTTTATTGCATATGCAGGCAGGTCCATAGGAATTTGGACAGTGGATTCAATCACCTCTTGATTCGCCTCAATTTAAATCCATTGTGGTGTTATATAGAGGCAAAATGATGAAAATGTATACCTGACTGTATAAAGGTGAACGATGAATCACTACCCTTTTCTGCAGAGCTCACTTAGATTCGTGTAAAAGCACTGACAACTGCAGTGAGTCTATTATTATTATTATTATTATTATTTATTATTATTTATTTATTTTTATTTTTTTTCATTTTTATTTTTATCATTATTGTTATTATTATTTTATTTATTTAAAAAAAAAATTTTTATTCTTGTAATTATTGGGTCTAAGAGTTTAATCAACAACTGAAACATGTCATGTCTGTAATAATCATAATTCTCAGTAGTCAAGGCAAAAGCATATGAAGTGAAGACACATGACAGATTTTTATTGACCTACTCACTTGCTCCAGAGCTTCACTGGCCTAAATGTTGGAATGTGTTTTTTTTTTTTTTTTTGCTTTGTTTTGTTTTCTGATCATTGCATTTAGAGATGTCTCTGAGAGCTGTCGCATCATGTAAAGGCAGAAAGGATTTATGTTGAACAGAAGCCCTCCGCTTTATAGAAATTTGTTCTCCGTTTTTTTCATGAAAGACAGCAATTTCTCTGCATTTTCGCATCCTTCTGTCAGATCATTATCCATTTTTATCTCGAGCACTTAACAGTGCTTCTCATTCAGACTGGGACAGGCTTTGTCTCTGGCGGAGATTTTGAATTTGGGTGGAATTTTCTGTAAGATGCCATGCATTTTTTTTGCAAGCCTAATTGACTCAAATCTGTTTCTGAGTGTGAGTGTGTGTGTGTGTGTGTGTGTGTGTGTGTGTGACAGCTTTTGGCTTCTGGTCCTGCTGGAAGGATAAGAGGATTCCATCTGTGTGATGTCAAAGAGCTCTTTTTCCATTCCTCTTTCTTTTCTTTTCCTGTTTTTTATTTCTTTGTAATGTTTTTAACTTTGTGACCAGCAGACGTGTTATGGCACTTCTCCTGTGTGTATCTTTTTGCATCTGAGGCTGCCTTTTATGAGGAAAGAGGGAGTAAGGGCATGTTATTATATGGAGAGAGGACTGGACCATCTGGACCATTTCTAAGATTTATACAAGGGAGGAAAGAGAGAGATTATGTTTTAATTTGAGCCTGTGTTTGTGTCAGGTCCTGGACAATAAAGTAAGTTTCCCTGACTGTCAGACATCTGAGCAGTTAGCTAGCTTTGAATGAATGAATATCTCTCTCTGTCTCTCTCTCTCTCTCTCTCTCTCTCTCTTCAGTAGTTTCCTCAGTTCAAAGCCAGTTTGATGTATGAAACATAGTCCCCCTTTTAATTATCCTTCTGCAGTTTCAGTCAGGAGATCACTTTCAGCCTACACTGTGGCATCTAGTCATGTCATGTGTATGTATTAGTCGACTTAGTCTCTTGTTTTGTATGTTAAATGTTTGGACACAACACAGTGTATTCCTGTGCAAATCTATCACGCACAATTGTAAATTGTAGAAGGAACTGAAATGGCATCAGTGGCACTTTTAAGCACTTCCCAAGAGGGATGGCCCTAAATATTTAGCACACCATTTTACACAATTAAAAAGACAGATGAAAGCAGGAATATGGAAGCCATTATCATGATAGCTGTGCTATTTTTCTTGAGACAGTTATAACTGTAAAAATCACTTGATGTTAATATTGCAGTAGCATGAAAATAAATGAAGCAGTGTGAAATATACACCGAAGGACCAGAAAAACTGGTATACCACTTAATACTTGGTAGGTCTTGGAGGGAACATTGCACAGTCCTCACATTTGAGGTTTGTTGAGGCCCTTGAAATGCTCATATTTGAAATTCCAAACTTTGCTTTTACCTCTGAAATGCTATGACCCATTAAACTATTAAACCATGGTAAAAATCACAAAATTGTGATAATTTGCCATTTTCATGGCGGAAAAAGCTCTAGAAGTTTCCACAAATCACTTTATATCACTATCACTATATACGCACTGGCGGATGCAACCAGTGATGTGCATAGGTGACGTTTATATGTATTTAGGAGATATGACAGTATGAGATTTTTCTGTATGAACAGGGCCAGATCACATTTAGGCCACTGTCAATTAAATATCTTCTCAGAAGGAGGTCTCTGTGGCGCTGTACATGAAACCTACACCAATGAAAACAAATAAAGTGACTCCATCAAATCAGGACAGGGTCCATCTGTACGTTTCAGTCAGTCATTTTCTTTGTCACAGTGCAAAAACTCGTAGACCATCTATCCTATTTCGAACTCCTGATACGCACCCAGAGGGACACATCTTCACTCAAAGCCAATTAACTTGAATGTACTTAGTATTAAAGGCCAGGCTCCTTGCAGTTTCCTCCTCAGTGGCCTGCCAGTGGGCACCTCAGACACAGACCCACATTAATTAGCTAATCAGGTAACCACATTCCCAGTGTTTCTTCTCCTGCGTTTTTTTCTCTCTCTTCTATCCTGTGCAATAGTGACCCTGAGAAGAGAATAGTCATGTTCCACACAGGCAGGAAAGACTGGTTCCATGTTTGCTGGTCTAATTTTAAGTGTGTGTGTGAATGATGAACAAAGTATAGACATGTTCATCTCCATGCACTTCAAGCTTTAGAAAGGTTTATGCTCTCAGCCGTCTCGTATTGTTCAGACAGACAATACAGCCTCCTCCAGCTGAGTAATCAATAAACCTCAGGGGGTTCCGTGGAGTTCATTTTGCCTCATAATTTGATGTTGCACATAATATTAACCAAAGATTGACTCTTTCGCACTTGCTCGCTTTACTACCATAGTAACATTTAAACTTTTCAATAACACTTTACACTGACCAGCCATAACATTAACACCACCTCCTTGTATCTACACTCTTTGTCCATTTTATCAGCTCTACTGACCCTATAGGTGCTTTTTGTAGTTTTACAGATAGAGACCATAGTCCATCAGTTTTTCTGCAGACTTTGTTATTACCCTTTCATACTGTTTTTCAGTAGTCAGGACCACCACAGATCAGGTACTATTTGGGTGGTGGATGATTGTCAGCACTGCAGTGACCCTGATGTGGTAGTGGTGTGTTAGTGTGTGTTGTGCGGGTACGATTGGATCAGACACAGCAGTGCTGCTGAAGAGCAGGAAAGTTGCATTACAAGTGCTGTTAATGAAACATTCATTCTTTCATTTATTAATTCATTCCTATGTTCATTCATTCATTCATCTTCAGTAAGTGCTTTATTCTGGTCACTGTCGGTCCAGAGCCAGTTCCTTGAGCACTAGGCAGGAGAATTCACTGTGGAAGGGATGCACACACACACACACACACACATTCATACATATGGGGATTTTAGAATAGCCAGTCATGTTTCTGACAGATTTATGGAAATTATCAACCAAATCATATAGTTTTTTAACTTCTGTTAAATAACTTTCCTTCACAAAAGAATACTCATTTAATAATATTAGTTGTACTCATAGTAGCCTGCTGCTGACCTGCCTGCATGCTGTAAGTGAGTGTCTGTTGGATAGTATGTTTTTGTTTGCTTGGTTGATGTAGACTGCTGGATTTCTAATATTAGTGACTTTATATTATACATGATGCTGGCCCTGTTGGCTGTTCTTAAATATTTTACTTTAAGTGCAACCCAGTGCATAAGCTCAAAGCACTCCTGTGACCCTGAGTATTGGTGGCTAATCAGAACACCAACAGCTAATTTTAACATTCATTTATTCATTCATTCTGCTTATTCCACTTCAGGGTCACAGGAGAGCCTTTTTGCTGTGAGGCGACGGTGCTACCCACCGAGCCACCGTGCCGCCCTCCTAAGTTTAACATATTTATATGAAATACTAATGTTATTCTAGGTCTTATTACTGTCAAAGCTAGCGATCTCTTTTTGGAAAACTGACAAATCACAGTGATACGTGTTTAACATCCTGCGATGTATTTAGTGCCCCTATAACCACCAATATGCACTATAAAAAAACTCATGAGCTTCAACTAAAAAACTTAAATATTAAGTTGTTTACTGTTTATTTCAGCTCATGACTTTATGTCTAATTTGGCTTTTAAGAATTCAAGTCATTCATTTGACTACATGAATGAATGAATGAATGAATGAATGAATGAATGAATCCTTTATTTATACTGTCATTGCACAGTGTACTTGTACACTTCCGCAACGAGATTGAAATACAACTCCCCTCCTCTTGGTGCGAAGAAAGCAACACTAAAGAATAAAAATTTAAATAATGAAAAACATACAGAAAAGAAAATGTTTATACAAATCAACAATAAACAAACCAAAGTGATTGCACATGGCCCATTTACAGTAGCTAGGTACTTGTTGTTTCAATTTAGCAATGCACATTTAAAGTACATATGACTTATTAACTTGGGTTTTGCTGAGTTATGGGCTTCAAGTTATGTATTTAAGTTCAAGGAAGCACCGGCGTTACTTTTCAAATTAAAATGAAAACATTTAGTGTTTGAATTTGTGAATTGTAATTATACTGTGATGTCAGCAGTGAGGAAAGTTGCTAGGATTGCATTTTGAGAATAATTCACTGACGTCACAGTATAATTACATGCAGGACGTCCAACCTGTCCTGCATGTCAGGAACTCCCACTACTTCACCACCCTGTACCTGGAAGTCTCCTTCCACTCCGAATGATCCGGTGGCAGCGATATACTGTATACAAACACCAGTTCTGAGGCATTATGTCACTTTAAAGTTCTTGGATGAAATGTTGAAGATGACACTGAATTCTCTGTTTTTAAATTAGTATTGTACCTGGAATATCTGTAAGACACACTAGGGGTTAGACACAGCCATACATCACGGTATTAAGTTCATTTGAAGCCCTTCAAATTTCCAATTCATGAAAACTCGTGAAATCTAGTTGAAATCACGAAACTTAATTTGATATGTTAAGGTAAATGAACAAAAGGAAGTTATCATCAATTATTGCTTAAATCATTTTTACAGTATTCAGCAAAGGCTTTCCACAGAATTTTGGAAGCTGGCTGTGAGAATTTTCAGCCACAAGAGCATTAGTGAGGTCATAGAGCTTGGTCTGGGGTGCAGTCGGCATGCTAGTTCATCCACCAGGCGTTCAGTGGGGTTGTGTAAGTCCAAGCTCTGAGAAAGTCAGGTTTTTCCCAGTCCAACCTTGGCAAACCATGTGCACAGCTCACTTTGTGCACAGGGGAACTGTCATGCTAGAGCAGGCTCAGACCTCTTAGTTCCAGTGAAGAGAAATTCTAATGCTACAGCATACAAAATCTTTCTAGACAGTTATGCACTTTCAAATTTGTGGCTCCAGTTTAGGGATGGCCCACGCGCGCGACAGTCGGGCGTCTGAATACTTTTGGCCGTGTAGCGTACATGTAGTTTACGTAAGGGGTCGGAGTAGTAGATGTTTATTGTTTTTCCAAGGCCCCTATAGAAAAGGGAAAAAGAGCAGAAAGAGGAGTAAAGGGAGAGAGCTTTTATTTGCAACATTTTTTTTATTTGGATGTGTAATATTTTGCTTGCTGTTCTTGTAATTTTGTTTAATACTGTTGGCACTAAATTAACTCCATCCTTCAGCGGTAATGGGCAATTTAAATCAGACATGTATTAGAGTTGCCTCATTATCCTTGGACATTTTCTAGACATAAGATTACTCACATTTTCGTCTCTATGTTTACGCACCAGGGATTTCAAAAATCAGATGGGGTATTTGCTTCTCTTCAGTTAGCAAGTTGAACTGCCCTATTATGAGCTGTGCTGCAAGTCGAACATCAAGGATAAGCTTGTTCTCACTACCGTATAAACTGAATGTGGCCGTTGATGGTGTGTGTGTGTGGGGGGGGGGTTGATT
>JAOVVG010000042.1:8389007-8399890 GCA_028566375.1 Leptodoras nelsoni | reverse complement strand
CACACACACATACACACACACACACACACACACACACACACACACATATATATACATTTATATATATACTGTATATATATATATATATATATATATATATATATAAATGTAGAACTGTTCTACTGACTGCTATGTCTGCTGTTTTATGGTTTAGGAGAGTAAAAAAAAGAGAGTAAAATCAAGGTGCTTGCTTTACTAATCACTTAAATCATTGCTGTTGTTACTTTCTATCCTTTTTTTTACTACTGCACATGTGCCTACGCACGATCATCTCTGTGCCTTTGCTCAGAGAGTGAGTTTATCAGTATTATATTTAAATGTGGAACTGGAGAGGTGCCCTTCCCTGTAGCTTCAGTGCAGGATTTTGTGACTAGTAAAGCTCCCTTTACACTCTCTCTCTCTCTCTCTCTCTCTCTCTCTTTGTGTGTGTGTGTGTGTGTGTGTGTGTATGTGTGTGTGTGTGAGCGTGTACTTGTTCATCATATAATCCAAGCATGGATCTACCACTTGGAACAAATGCAACTTCTTTTCCACTTTTAATATGCTACTTTCAAAAGTGAACAAGTATTATTTGTGCCTTAACTTGTATTTTGTATTATTTGCATAATAATTGTTATACATATTTGGCCACACAGATCAATGACATTTGGCCACACAGATAAAAAAAAAATGTGTTCAGCTTGATTGATTTATTTGACGGGATTTTTTTTTATCTAATGTGTGTATTTGGTGATATTATTGCAATCCAAGCAGGTGCAGTGGCAACTAAAGTTCGAAGGCACGAAATGCGGGTCCATCCTTACCAAAGGGTAGTGACCACAGACAGAGGTTAGTTTAGCTCATGTGCTTTTGTGTTCATGACTTGTCTAGTCACTTCCTTATGGTTCTGATCTGTTACATCCAGCTTCGCTACAGGCAGGAGTGTCAGTTTTTTAACGTTAACCCTTTGATGTTTGGGAGTGCAGACCCACGCAGTGAAAACACGCAGTACAGTACACACACAGCACGTGGATGATCAATGATCAATGATTCATTCCATTATTTTGATGACCTTGTGACCTTGACATGGTGTTGATGACAAATAATGGACCGGTTTTGTTTTGAAACTCCTTTAGGTGCCGTTCAAAATCAGATAAACTCTTTCAGAGTTACTATTTATTTTTATTTATATTGCAGGCCCTAGTTCAAAATTGTAACACATTACTGACATTTAATTAATAAACCTCCCAGAAATGTCTGAAATTTGGGGAAAAGAAATCACTGGGTGCTTGGTGCAAATCCATCCTGGATGGCACAGCGGTCACCATGCACACACTCGTACACACACATTCACACCTGGAGGTCATTTAGTGTAGCCACTGGCATGGCTTTGGGAGGCAAGAGGAAACCTGAGAACCCAGAGGGGAAACCCATACAAACACAGAAAGAACATGAAACTCCTGAAACTCAGTAACCAGAGACCAGGAGCAATGCTTTTCTTTTTAAAAAATATAGAAAATCAATTTATCATGTGATAGTTGGATAAATTGTTTGATAGTTTAGTTCCACATATTCTTTGATTATAATGGAGTAAAAAAAGAAATCGTATGAAGAGATAACTGGGTGTAACAATTATGAGCGATGAGTAGTATTATTTGATTTCACAGGCCAAAACCTTGAATTCAGTCCAGCAGAGAAACAGACCCTCGGAAAATCCCATATTGTATTATCAGTATCTGGTTAAGAGTTTTATTCATCTGTGGTCTGATTTACAGTTTTGGGTCATGTGGTACTTCTGCTTGACTGAATGAGAAGGAAGACATCGTTCTTAAGTGCCGTTTTAAGCTTGATGCCCTTTACCAGCTGCAATAACAGATGGCAAGCGGGGAAAAAAAACATTGTCTCTATATTTTTTACTCCTTTTTTTCATTATTATCATTTATCATGTATTTCTCATATCCTTATTTTTGTTCTATACTGCAAATGTTTTATATTATGGTACTACTGCTTTCCAGAAAATATACTAGTACTTCTGAGAGCCCGTTTGCACAGAACTTCCCATTTACCAGTCTGTGCATTTGAACTGGATTGCCAGTCTTCAGAGGTCTTGCTATTCTTTTCCTTTTTTTATTTTAGTTTAGTTACTTTTTTAATTTCAGTCTGTTGGTATTTGCCTCATTTGATACAGAGATGCTATGTGGCACAGCTATTATTTTGCACTGAACAAGTCAGAAGCATTCATCTCTTCTGTTCTGCAGCAAACAGACCTGTTTTTAAAAAAAAAAGTGAAAACTACATCAAACCTCAGATGACAGAACTGACAAGAGTATTGAATACATGTGTGATCGAAGCTGCATAGTCTTAAGGTTGACCACTGTTGTGTGGACAGAAATGTCAGAGTATAGATGCATTTATGAAAAGAAATTCCTCTTGATACTTTTTTTTATGTTTTACTGTAAGCATCATTTTATTTTTTGTTGTTGTTGAAAAGAAAATAGTGTTTACTTGTTGCTTCTTAAAAATATATATATAAATATAAATAAATAAATATATATATATATATATAAATATAAAGCAGGAATGTATATGAAATGTCAATTTACTTGCAATTTGCAAAGAAATAGTAGTGATATTATAGAGGGCTATTTGTAGGAAAGGCGAATATGCATAATAGTTGCTTTATAGTACCACCTTAGAGATTTTCCTATATTTTTGGATATATGTTAGGGCTTTATATGAACGACAGGACTTTTCCAGTGTTTATATGCAAAAGCATTTTATATTGTGTCCTGTGAATTGTCAATAGTCTCCAAAGCTGAGGGCGATGGCTAAAATTCCCACAGCTTCTGTCTCCATGGCTATTATGTTATCTAGAGAATTCCGTGTAGTTGTTGCTTTGTATCATTAAAGACCAAGAGTTTTTATGTTGTTGTAAATAGAAGGAAAAAAAATGAATTTGAAAAAGGCAATAAAAATTTTATTGAGTACAACAACAACCAACAACTGTTTTGGCCCTAAATTATTTCAGTGTTCAATGACTTTGTTTCCTTGACATTATAACCCATCTCCATCGCTACTATCGGCTTGCAGCTTAAACCTCTGAAGCGCTCTAGTGCTTAATAGCAGTCGGGTAACAAACCGCCTCGGCTGCTGTCTGGTCTGTCTTTTCCTTCCATTAGGAACTATATCTGACCCTTCACTTGACTGCTACTAACCATTAGACATGTTTACCATAGTTGGGTTCTTTTTTCTTTTTTTTTTGTCAGGAATTTTCTCTTTTCATTTCCTCCTTCATAACATGTAACCTATTGGTTCACGTCGGCTGCCATCCTGTCAGTAAAATCACGCCCTGATTTTACTGCGTTGTATAGATGAAGACCAACAGCTCTTCCAGTGCTCTCATATTCAATCAACTCACAGTTGGAGTTGTCCTAAATTGCTAAATGCCAATGGTTTCATGCCTGACACATGACTGAACAGGTGATGTGTAAAGCATGAATGCAGTGCAGCTTTTTTTCGTGCGTTTGAATCAATTCAATCTGGAGCCTAATTGTGATGGGTTTATCATATTGTCATCCTGCTTTCACTAGCTGAAACTAATCTCCTCTGTATCTTTTTTCTTTTTTTCCTCCCTCTTTTGTTGCCCTTCTTTTCCTTTTGTTTTGTTTCCTTGTTTCCTTTTTCTCTAACCAACCAGCCACCACCGGCAACTAACCCCTGACCTTCTGACTTCTCAACTTCACCCAATGATGACCTGCCCATTGCCCGCCTGCAGATCACTTCTCTGCTCTAAAAACAAATGAGTGAATAATAGAAAGAAAGAGCACTAAACAGCTTTCACTGCACTGGCAGTGGAGATGCAGCGTCCCTGCACCTGATCTCTGGATACACGGCAAAGCCTGGAAGAAGTCCTTCAGTTCAAAAGGTCTGTAGGGAGCGGACCGAAGTGCCACTGTAGACCTGCACTGAGTCATTTGTAAGCAATAAGCAATAACGGTTAGCCCACTCTGACCTGATCCTTCACCCACATACTTGCACTTACCACATCCTCTACAGCCCCACAACACATGACACGTGATGTTCAGATTTCCAAGCGAACACAGACCCAGCCTTCAGTCAAGCGAGGAGAAAAAACAGCCTTCATTGCTCTGCGAGTTACCCAGGAGTGACAGCGAGACATCTGTCTGAATGTATTATGTGATGGTGTGGCATTAGTGCATGCACCTTTCTGTCCCTGTATATTAACTGTGTGCCCTGGTGAAATCACAACTCTGTCTTCTTTCCTGAAAACTGATTAAAGGATCAAAGGGAACTTTGACTCACATTACCGAGATTTGGCGCATTCAATTAAGGCAGTGCAAAGCGAATGATAAAAAATAGGTGTGTTTAGCATTTTGCCCAACAAATATTCGGACACTTTTCAGTGGACGAATTTTTCTGAGGATGTATAAGCCATGCTTGCCTACCTGCTGTACAAATGTATCAAATTTGTAGATAAATGTTCAATGAGGGAAAAAAAATTAAAACATCTGTACAGAAACCTTTTATTATCCTCCAGTTCAGGGGAAGAGAAAGTATATATTTTTACAACTGAATCTTTTTTATACAAGTATTGTAAAGTGAACAAAAGAAAACAGTAAACCCTTTATGTGAAAACAATCCTTTTTTCTTTTCTGTAAATTGGATGTAGAGACGGATGACCAAACCAACCTTTTTCTTTCTACTGACAGGGGGGTTGAAACAGAAAACAGTACAAAGTGCCTTATTATGGTTTTCACGGTTTGTTCGATCTGAATGTGTCATCGTTAGTGGCGAATGAGCAGGCTGGCTCTCGGTGCACGCAGCTTTCTCTGACGACCAACTTGCGGCAGTCTTCTCATCTTTCCCCTTCCAAGAAGACACAATATTGCACTGAATGTCAATTCGGAATCTGAATCGTATTCCTCCAATCCTCTAATATGAAATGTAAAGTGCTAGGTGAGCTCTTGAGGTTAATTTGCGCGCTTCAGAAATGTTGAGAAACATTCATGCCTCCAGGTTCAAGCTGATATTCCACCTTTAATAATCTGTGAACCTTGGTGGTGGAATTTATTGCCTTGTGTTTTCAGCGTAACAATAACAGATTATGGCACTGTGAACTGCTAAAAACATCGCAATATGAGTGACTTGCAGCGAAGTTGCACCAGTGTCACTGGAAGCTGTGCGCACTGCCCATGCTGGACTGCACCGTGTGTTTTTTTTTGTCTACCGTCCCCCAAATCTTTCTTTACTATGCAACAAAATGGCCTCTGATGTCTTGTAGGGGGTCTCTGAGTCACTGAACATGTCTTCCTATCCTATCCTCACTTCACTACCACGTTTGGTTTGAATTCTGCAGTGCCGTGACCGTATTATTGTATCGATGAAGGTATTAAAGTTGACGTTCAGCCTGTATAAGATGGAATTTTAAAATGTCAAAAGCATTGCTTAACCGTAGATTATGGCAAATGGTCAAATTTGAAAATATTGTATTGGCCGTACGTTACAGGTTCGAGCCAGACCATACTAAATGCCGCATGATATTTCACCCTAGATAGCAATTAAAGTATAGATCTGGTTTGTATTGTTGTTTTGTTTTTGTTTTTTTCTTTAGAATTCTTGATTTTATTTCTGTGAATGTTCTTTAGTAAATGGGTGAAGAAGTGTTTTACACACACATGCAGACAAAAGACTGTGTTAGATTCATGCTATGTGTGCCCCTACCCAGGTATTGCCTATGAGAAAATATGTATGTCTGTATCAACAGCCATTGTTACAAGTTTCTACCTTTTCTATCTTATTTTATATGTATGTAATAAACTACATTAAATGCCTTGTCTGTGTGTATATGGTGCTATGTGTATATGACGAACACTTATCGCGTGCCTATATTATCACCATAAACTCATATCCCATTCTGTGACCAAATGTTGCGACAGGATAAGCTCTCTCTGTTAGGCTCTGAATAACGTCCTTGGTGCAATTGTAGGCATTTATAAAAATCTGCTGATATTAATGGAGCTGTGCCAAGAGAGCACTTTCCAAATGAAGAGCCGATTTTTTTTCCCCTGCCAATCGTTGCTCGGAGTCTTCCTCACTTGATTCATAGTAGCTGACCTAATGCACAGGAATGAATAAATATGCTTAACTCTTTACAATAATTGAATACTTACTGAGCTCATTGGGCCATGCTCAGAGGTAATACCCAAATAGCACGTATCAGTATTCAGATCCAGGGTTAGCCATAGATTTAAGCGTTTTCATAGACAGTTATGCGCTAATGGTTTTGTTGGACGCTGACCAAAACAGAAGCTTGTCTTAGACATGACCTTGGACTTAAGTTAGTTTTTCAAGTTCAGTGATATTAATCTAAGGAGGGAGCGGTACTGCCCAGCAGGTCTGTCTAACCATTTGTTGTAATGACAGTAGTTCAGTTCAATTCAATTCAATTCAATTTTATTTCTAAAGCATTGGGAACGACAGACTTCGCTCCGAAACAGCTTTATAAAGATATAAAACCCAGATGTAGTGGGATAAGAAACAATCCCTTCTATTAGTGTGTTCTATACTATAAAAAAACCTGTAAGCAGTAAATTCATGAAAGTTTTAACACAAAGTCTACTTTGTTGAAAGTATAAACTGGCAGTGCACAAAACTGTTCATGGCATTTAGTCCTAGCCATCATAGGAAGGCTGATTATATCAGTCGCTAAACCAAATGTATGGTCTCTAAGTGTATCTTTGAGCTGTCCATCATGGTGATCTTTAGGCTGTCCATCATTAGGCTGAGGCCATCTTCAGCAGCAGCGAGTGATTTTGTGGGAGATATGGATTCCTGATCACTGTTCCAGTTCACCCTGGTATACTTGACATTTTTGGGCAATGCAAATGTAATGCTATTAAATCATTTGTTTTATTAGACTATGTGCAAAGGCAATATACAATAAGAGAGGAAATGCTGTATTCATTCATTTTCTTGACCGCTTATTCCTTTTCAGGGTCACAGCAGAGCCGGTGCCTAGCTGGCAGCATAGGGCGCAAGGCAGGAACAATCCTAGACAGGGCACCAATCCATCTTAGGGCACACACACACTCACACACACACTAGGGCCACTTTAGAGACACCAATCAACCTAACGGACTGTGGGAGGAAACCGGAGAACCCGGAGTAAACCCACGAGGACAACATGCAGACTCCACACAGAAAGGACCCAGACCGCCCCACCCGGGGATCGAACCCGGGGCTTTCTTGTGGTGAGGCGACGGTGCTACCCACCGAGCCACCGTGTCGCCATGCTGTATTCATCCTGACTGAAATTTCAGATTTATGTTGCTCCCTAAGAGCTCCCTATCCTCAGGACAGAATTCTATATGAAACGTTAATCATAAAATTATGACGTATGTCTCGCTGGAGTGATTTGTGACCATAGCAGAAGACTTTATAGACAAGACTTTAAGACCTTAGACAAAATAAATCATAAAAACATGTTAAACGTATTGCCTTTACGTCGGCACTTTGATTTGTTTCTCATAGCCACAAAAAAAAAAGCTTAATATGTCCTTGGACCAGTTGGTAAAACTTCAGTGGGCAACTTTTAACATTCCTCGTGGCATTACAGAATATATTCCTGATCCTTGTCAAAGCGGTGTGTGTTTAGAGCAAACTTCAGACAAAGAAAAATCGGAAAACTCTATAACCAGGTATTGGTCCTCTTCAAGCCCTTGTTGCAGACCTCTAACAGTGTGAACAACAAATGTGACATTTTGTGAAAAGCGGAACTTCAGCAGTATGGCATTTCCTCCTTGATGACATTTATTTTTACTTTACACAGCAAGTAAACTGGAAATACGTGGAAATAAGTAAACTGGAAATACGACAGAAAATTTAATTATGCACACACATAAGGCGTGATATCTTTGCCTACTGCCTTTCCCAGACTTTCATGAAGGGAATAATAATCATGATCAGCTCCCCAGGAGCACTGCATTACACAGCGCAAGGCATCATAGGACAAATAAATCGAGCAGACAACAGTGTTTATTCAGTTGAGCAAGTGTGAGTCCTCCTTTCTTTTCTCTCCAGCCCTTTTCACCCTGTTCTTGGTGCAACATCCTTCCCTCATTCGCTTCCTCTGCATCGTCTTCTTCAAGTCCAAGCTCGTGCGGCGGAAATTACCGTGTCTATCACAGGGCTCAAATTGCCTGGGCCTGTGTGCTCCTCTGCTCACCACTGATAAGGCTTGCCGAGGTTCCTGCTGGCTGTTTGGGGGCCGAAATCGCATCTTGAGTCGCCACCGGGTGTTCAGCCATGAATGTGTTTGTTTGTGCTGGAGAGAAGAAAAAAAACACATGACCAAAGCTGCGGGACATTACAGCTCACTCGCCTGACTTTTCTCCCTCCTGCACTCTCGCCTCCGCTCTCCGTTTCTCTCAGCTGTGTCTGCGCTCGAGGGTGTAGGGGGTTTCAATTATACGGTGACACTGAGAGAGAATATTAAGTCTGGAATGCATGGCATTGCTGCTGAGATAAGCAATGCACAGCGAAATAAACTAGTCCACCTTGTAATGAAAGCATCAACCAATACAGTGGTGGACTCGTGCGGAAGTCTGATAGGGTGACGGATGTGAACAGGGAATGCTTTCTTTTGTTGCGAAAATGTCACACCGCAAGCAATCACAACCTTTCTGCCTGCAGCTCCTTTATATTTACAAGTAAAAGTGACTTGAACTTGCACAGACAGAAAATCATACTTTAAAAAAATGAATATCAAGTTGCAACGCTTGAAATGAAATCTCGAACTGAATGTTTTATCCACAGTCATAGAAAACACACAAAGTCACTTCGGGCTGTGTGAAATATTCAGCTGATTTAAATGAGAATCGGTCAGGACAGAGAAAGAGGGAGGAACAAGAGCGAGATCAGAATGAGAGACAAAGCTCCGGGTGAGATCAGATTCCCCCTGAATCGGCAAACGTCAGACGCTGCTCTTAAAAGCTCCCTTTCCCTCCCACACACACACACACACATTAGCCTGCTCTCTTTATCCTAATGTAACACAATGCAGTGTGCCTGGAGAGAGGGAGGGGAAGGGGCTAATGAGAAAGTAATTGTGCTGCTAAGATGCAGAGGGGACTGCTAGGATAGGCAGGCTTGAGGAAAAGCGAGCCGACCAGGCTGCCTTAAAGAGTCCTCAGAGAGTGTTTAGCAGGAACACAGGGATCACCTTAGCCATGCGAGGAACACTGCTGACCTTCATGTCTGAGCAGGGCGCTCCAGCATCAGCTTTCCGGAGCCAGAGAGGCGTTCTGCAAGGGAACACTGGATCTGTGGTCCAGTAGTAGTAGTTTCCGTTTCAGTCACATCAGTGCTTTAAGCGTTCCGCAAACTCATCAGATTAAAAGGTTCGGCAGCACACGCACATCAAACTCTCAGCCCCTATTCATGGAGGCTTTCTTTCAGTAATATAAACATATTCAAATAAAAGCATTTGGAGAATTTGTATGCCATTGTATAGGATTTCCATAAAGACATTCCATAACAACATTCCACACAGACAGTAATCAGGGCTCTACATTGAACCCTGGACCCATCACCCCTATCTAAACACAACAGAAAACAAAAACTATTAGATTCCATATCTATAAAACATTAAAGAAGCCCTTCCTTATGAGAAACCCACAAAATGCAGCACCTGTACTTCACAAAGCATATTACATTCCGTTCAGCTTAATTCTCTTTTAACAACTGTGATCAAAGCAGCTGTACAGAAATATAAACATAATTAAAATGATCCCTACATTAGCAAGCCGGAGGCGACGGTGAGGAAAAACTCCCTGAGTTTCAAGTAAAGATATCCATTGAATAATGAGAATCAAATGTTTTTTTGCAAGTGCATCTTTAGCCTATCCCTATAAAAAATATCCACAGCCATCTTTAGGGTATCTCTGTGGTATCTTTTACAGCAATCTCCCAGCACACTTGAGCCATCCTTAAGGATTCTCATAAGTGATTCTCAGCTGAAGCAGAAGCAGAGTATCAAAATGGATCAGCCAAGGTCCAGAGGGCAAGTATCTCATTATGCATTGTGGTATTCAGAACCTCAATTGTCTGCCAAATGTTCTTCACTGAATACAAGGAAAAGCTTCTAAGCCTGTAAATAAACGGTTGTGGGATCGTTTCACACCACGTGGAGTTCCCATGGGCATCATGAATTCTCATCATGGCCATCACCGTCTCTGGATTTGAAATCTACTGAAAAATAAAGAATACAGTCCACATGGACACACCAATATATGTAAAAGGGCTTAAGATGTTCTGCATGGATGAGTGGAGCAAGATCCATCTACAAGTGTCTCCAACACGTTTAGACTTCACAGGAAGAGACTCAATCCTATCCTTTTTTAAATGCTGAAATAAAACTACACCGTGCTCGTTTACTATATGTCTGCATGCAACATATCACTCACTGCATGCTGCATGTATTAAGTCATTTTTGCTCATTTTCAGTGCTAATAATTATTCAGAACATATTTTGAGGAGCACTGCTGTGATCTTGGTCTCCTCACTGCAAGATTTAGCACTACCTGTTTTATGGAGTTGCTGGCCCTGTACTGAGTTGCTGTGCTGCATACATGAAAGCCCCTCTAATGTAAGGGAGGAGCAATTATTTTACTTATCTAGTTCACAAACCACTTATATATTCTGCCATTAAAACTACACCGACCAAGACCTTGTATAGTTTAATGCCTATTTACATCAAAGAGTTTAAAACAAAAAAAAATGTTTTATATAGATATATATGTACATATATACAGGGGTTAGACAATGAAACTGAAACACCTGGTTTTAGACCACAATAATTTATTAGTATGGTGTAGGGCCTCCTT
>JAOVVG010000042.1:8302275-8314819 GCA_028566375.1 Leptodoras nelsoni | reverse complement strand
TGAGTTGGTGTCATTCCCAATCGCTTCCACTTTGTTATAATACCACTGACAGTTGACTGTGGAATATTTAGTAGTGAGGAAATTTTATTTAATTCACTGAGCTCCTGAGAGTGACGCATTCTCTCACAAATGTTTGTAGAAGTGGTCTGCATGCCTAGGTGCTTTTATACACCTGTGGCCATGGAAGTGATTGGAACACCTGCATTCAATAATTTGGATGGGTGAGTGAATACTTTTGGCAATACAGTATATCTGACAAGCTTAATGTCCTCCCCTCACTTATTATAATGAATAACCTTGTGCATGTACATGGCTAGAGATGACACAACCATAAGAGACTTAATATGGATTTGCAAAAAATGATTTGTGAACATCTCTGGCATGTAGTCAGATTTATACAGTTTGACTAGCTATCAAAGAATCACACAGGCACACTGCATAACACTTTAATCTTGGTACAGCCAGTGTGTCCCATCCCATTCCACAATAAAAAATAAATGTTTTAATTATACAACATTCTCACAAGGAGGTGAGCTTCTTAGGGCATGTTTAATTAGCTGAGTTAATAGTTAACCATAACAGATGCCAAACATTAGCTCCTTCTTATAGATCCTCGCAGTTAGCAGTCTGCATATAAACACTGATACAGGGGCAATATGACGCAATGATACCTTGAAGTTTATGTGAATCACTGTATCGAAATCCGTTTTATATAAGATCTGTCCAGAAAGTAATGAGAATGAAACTCTTACACATAGGGGTGTGTTTTAATCTTGGGGAACAAGAAGAAATCACACAGACCCAAGTTGGGCGATAGGGTGGATGTGGAAGGACTGGATTTTTTTTTTCAACTAAAAAAAGGAATAAAAAAATGACAGCCAGTGAAGTGTGACTCTGTGTGTTTTCATGATGGAGGATGTATGAAGAGGTGATCTGAAAGCACACACATAAAACCCCCTTCCTCAAATGCTCCACAACTCCAAGGTAAAATGTTCCCTTCAACGTTTGGCCTTCTGGTACAAATTCTTCATAGATGATCCCTTGACAAAAAAACGAAGATGAACAGTCACTTGATTTTTGATTTGCTTATGCGAGCTTTCTTTGGGCGAGGTGATGTCATTGTGTGCCATTCGGCACTTTGTCTTTTTGGATCGTACTCGACCGCCCATGACTCATCTCCCGTGATAACTCTGTTTAGGAACTTGGGCTGTTAAATGATCTGGTGATAATAGGGTAGCATGTCCATAGACTGACAAAAACTTTTCAAGGGTTTCTGATGCACTTTTACCAATTTTCATGCGGAATTTGATCTCATACCATTGCTCCAAACTCGCTTGTATTGTTCCAGTGATGAGGCACTTCAGCAGAGTCTCACAAAAACTGTCTATCTGTCTGTGCACTGCGAAGGCTAGAATGCAACAGAAACAGGTCCTACTGTTTATATGACTCTCTCTAACTGACCTTGAGCCACCATCCCCATGCGTAAGCCCTCTGGCGCCCAGGAATTTTACTCTCATTACTATCCGGACCTTGTATAACTTTTAACAGTACTTATGTTTAAGCCATTACAATTTCTTTCTACTTCACAGGCAGGGGATTACTGGTTTCATTATGTTTTTTTCACAACTCATTCTTTATGATCAATAACAGTCATTTTTCTTATCCACTCTGACAGAGTTGCCACTTTCTGCCACTAGAAATATATGTGTGTCCCTCGCCAGTCATCGTAGCCTCTCCCTGGTATAGCAAAAGGAGAGCACTCCTTTTTGTTTTATTTGTTATTATGGCAAAACACACTGTGAGGAACATTAATATTTGGTCTACCATGACTAAAATAAATTGTATGTTTAAATAAAATATTTAAGCTGTTTTGAGCTTTCCAAAATTTTACTGCCATATTTGCCCTGAAATTTCAAAGATCTGGAAGTGATTACAAATATACTGTTTTAATTATTTAAAGCACTTCATTCAAAATATGTACTGACACTGTCTCTGTATCACATAGCCAGTGTGTATATAAATGGATAAACATCTATGGTAGCTTCTAGAGCTGTTTCTGGTGTGAGAATGGCAAGTTATCATCATACTGTCATTTTCAATGAGCTTTAATAGTTGGATCTCATGAGAAGGGTCACAGCATTTCAGAGGTAGAAGCAAAATTTGGATTTTCACATATGAGCATTTCACAAGTGTACCACGCCTACAAGAATTCTGGCAAAACCTTGAACTTACAACAGCAGCATGGCCGTAAAAAGACTTTGGCAGCTGGCCAGAATCGTTTCATGCGATTGGTGTGGAGCACTGCCTCAAGTAACATCGGAATTCAATGCTGGGGCCTCAACAAACATCAGCATGAGGACTATTCTGCATTCCCTCCAAGATCCCGTGGGGGACCTACCAAGTACCAGTTTTTCTGGTTCTTCAGTGTAAATACAGTGAGGACATTCAGCTGAAAATGTTTCAAATGTATGACTGTGGAAGAGCCACATGCTCATGCAGGAGGTGGCTGAGAAAACAGAAATGAAAATAATGCAATCAACCATCTTTGGCCACAGGAGAATGTCACTGATGGTGTTCATGGGAATTATGGGTAAATGCTGACTTCCAGAAGATTTGTGTTGTACAAGCATACAGCTGATACAGTATAATACACTTTACTATAAATCAGACGTAATTACTAGTACACTCCACTAGAGGGTAACATTGAGCCCTCTTAATCTAACTGCCAAACGGGTTTGTAATGTGGATGCTCAGTCCTGCCATTCTTCCAAGCCTTTCAAGTGTGTGTAATGCAGGAGCTGCCTGAACAGAGCTTATGAGCTACAACACTAGATATAAAGATGGTCCACAACACTTGAAGGCCCTCACAAGGTCAAGAAATCTCAATTCAGAGTTAGAGACTGAGCTCAAATATTATATCTGCTCTCACCCACTGTAGACTCAGTGCTTTTAGTTAAATCAGGGTTAGTGTTTGACTATTAAATGGGGGCTTAGTGGATCTATTCCACATCTAAGATTCACTAAATATTTAAAAGGTAGTTAGTGGGATTAGCAAAGAACAAATTAACCATCAGATGAGTCATGGATATCTGCATTCTTTTGTGAACTGGTTGAAGCAGAATGGGTACCTGACCTAGGTTCATTAAAGATCTAGTGTTTGCTTTCCTTTATTGGAAGTGAACAGAGGAGTTTGTTTTATGTGTAATTTCCATTGCTCTTTACACGCAAACCCATGAACAAACATGCAGGCTAATAAGGCGTCTGCAGTGGCTTAATCTGAACGCACATCACCTCTTATGCTCACTGCATCACATCATCACTCATCCTATCATGTATATTGTGTATAAATACACAATGTATTTTCTGTCCATACCATCAGCTCCAGTTTGTACTTTCATATACTGGATAACACAGAACACAGGCTGAACCGGTTAAGGGGCTCGTGCACATGTCCGTGACTGTTCTGTTACTGCGGCACCAGGTCTTCCTGGACATGGTGGAGAACTACCCGACGTGTCTGCGTGTGCTGGTGCTGGCTGAGAACGCCATCAGCCCTGAGCTGCAGCAGCAGATCTCAGACCTCCTGTCCGAGGGCGAGGATGATGAGGACAGGGGTGCAGAGGCCCACAGCAGCTCGGTCACCATGCGAGAGAAACCCGCCTGGCTTCCCCACAGCAGTAAGGGCTGATCCACTCTCCCACACTGTCTTTCCTTCAGACTGAGCTAAACTCTCTCATTATCCCTCTTTCTCTTTCTGTGTGGAACTTTCCTGGAGTCATCAGCACTCTGAAGAGCAGGAGTGTTGGTGTGTTTCAAGTAATACAGGGGTATCTGTAGCATTGCTTGTGCAATAGAAGGACAAATTGTATGCTTTATTTAGATAGCAGGGGTGTCCTGAAGGGCCAAATCGCTGCAGAGCTTAGCATTCTACCTCTTTTAATACCTGGACTCTACCAAATGCTACACATTTTAAGCAGTATAGCATAATTAGGAGTGCGGTCATACTGAATATTGGCACAGATGTGATTTGGTTGTAAGTAATCATATCTGTACCGATATTCAGTATAATCACATGACTCAGAGTGTGATATTGCTTTTATACAACAGTTCTATAAACTGTATTGTGTATATAGAGTAAGTGGCATTTCTGCCACCAAATGGCCAGGTACTTTTGCTCTGCCAAGAAGCCATACTGGGTTTTTTTTTGCATGTTGGCTGGTAAGCAGATGTTGATTTCTTTATTTCTGTTAAACATACTTCTGGTAAAAGTGGCATCCCTTCTTCCTTTTCATCTTCACCTGGAAAGCTTTCATATTTTAAGCCAAAAGATATATTCCTGAAAAATGTAGAAATGTACGTGTCAAACACAGATGACTAAAGTGATGCACACAGTGAAACGTCCAAATCACGTCATAGGAAATACAGGCACACTCTTGGAATGCTGCTTGACCAGTCAAATTAGTGCTGTACATTTTAAGTAATTTTCCAAACACTAGAATGCACTGGATCATTAATAGCAAGACAGCAAGACTGCAAAAATGTACACTATTATATATAAAAATCTGCAGAAACCTATGAATTCTTCTAACTTGTGCTAAACTATAACTAGGCAATTAATTATATTGTGCACATTTTCTTTAGACGAGAGAAAAAATGGATTCAATTTAATTCATTTTAGCACAAAATCTATAGAACATAAATTTGTACCTAAACATTACAGGTGTTATTTTGATGTTATCTAGTTGTACAGTGCTGTTGAAAGTTTTTACCCCGTCCCAGTTTAGTTTATTTTTGAAAATTTGTCTCATTTAAATGTTTCAGATCATAAACACAAAATGCAGCTTTTAAATGATTTGCATTTGTTGAAGATAAAGCTTTATTCAAAAACCTATATTACAGATGTAAAAAAGTAATTGCCCCATTAAAGCGTAGAACTCGTTGTGCAACCCTCTGCAGTAACAACTGCAATAAAGCCGTTGTGATAACTTGTTCCGAGTCTTTTATATCGCTGTGGAGGAATTTTGGCCCACTCTTCTTTGCAGAATTGTTTTAATTCAGCTACGTTGGGGGGCTTTTGAGCATGAACTTGCTGTTTTAGGGTCTTGCCACAGCATCTCAATGGGATTCAAGTCAGGTTGCACTTGACTCGGCCACTTCAAAACATTAATTTTGTTTCTTTTGAGCCATTCAGAGGTGGACTTGCTTGTGTACTTCAGATCATCGTCCTGCTGTAGAACCCAACAGTACCTGAACTTTATGTCACAAACTGACAGGTGGACATTCTCCTTCAGGATGTTCTGACAGAGCAGAATGCATGGTTCCATCTGTTATGACAAGTCGTCCAGGTCCTGTAGAAACAAAGCAGCCCCAGAACATCACACTACCACCACCATGTTTGACCGTTGGTATGGTGTTCTTATGGTGGAATGCGGCATTAGCTTTACACCAGGTGTAATGTAACACTTTGACTCATTAGTCCACAGAATATTAAGTCTAAATCTGGGTTATCTAGATGTTCAAATATGAAACAAGCCTTTGTGTTCTTTTTTGGTCAGCAGTGGTTTCCATTTTCCATGGATGCCATTTTTGCCCAGTGTTTTTCTTATTGTGGAGTCGTATACATTGAGAATAACTGAGACAAGTAAAGCCTGAAGGTCTTTAGACGTTTGTCTGGTTTCTTTTGTGATCTGCTGGACGAGTTGTCAGTGTGCTTTTGGTGAACATTTAGTAGGCTGACCACTCTTGGGAAAGTTCACCACTGTTCCAGTTTTCTCCATTTGTGTTCCACTGGAGTCCCAGGGACTTGGCAATCGATTTGTAACCCTTTCCAGACTGGTAGATTTCAACAACTTTGTTTCACATCTGTATTTGAATGTCTTTAGAATACGGTATCATGCACTGCATTTTAAGACCATCTAGCCTGCTTCACATTGCCAGACAGGTTCTAATTATATGAGGTTTAGATTCAGCAGGTCAGGCAGTCGTGCCTGGGTGTGGCTAGTAAAACTGAACCCAGTAGCCGACTGAATTTGGTTATGATCTGAATGATCTGAAACCGTCAAGTGTGACAAATATAAGAGAAATTGGGAAGCGAGCAAATACATTTTCACAGCATCTCATGGCCACAAAATATGTGAATCTTTGAAATGTCCAGTCTTTCTACATTGCAAAACATTGTTTCTTAGCCAGTTTGCTAAAAGTACAGGGATAATTCAACAAGAATCCATTCCAGCAACTTAGTAATGAAAAACAAGGCCCTAGTTTATGGATGTGAAAAGTTTAAAAGATTGTTTTTTTTTAAAAAAAAGCACAGTTCATCAGTGCAGTGTTAATTACTGCCTTATGCTGGAAGATCTCCAGATCTCCAAATCTCCAATACCCAAAATATGCAAGAACAACATTATAATGACTAAGCAACTATTCAGCATCCAGTGTGAATGAATGAACTCCCTTGTCATATACTAGTGTTTGGAAAAGATAATGGATTCAGATTTTCTGATAATTATCAAGTCCGGTTCAAGATTTCAGTGTGTTAGAAGAGAGTAAAGTAATCTAATCCCTGCAGGTGTTTGGCTCTCCAGAACCTGAATTTGAGACCCCTGATTAGCTAGAGAGCTGCATCAGTATAAAAAACAGTATATGGTTAAAAATGTAGCATTTAACTCCATGTACTCTGTGTAAAAATGAATAGGAAGAGAAACAGTACTAAGGAACTGGAAGTGTCTTTTCCTGTCTTGTTTAGAATTGCAGTTGTTCACATGTTTATGCGATGTCTCTGACCCTTCCAGACCCCAACTCCCAGATGGTCCTGATGTCAGCAGGACTGGGTGAGAGCTTTTTGGGAGAGACTGACTTGTGATAACTGGAGCTGCCTTTGGTTTTAGGTTTGCACTGCATGCCGCTACAGTCAGCCCACGTGTTAGCGTGCAGCCACTCACAAAGCATGACGTGTAGCATTTAGTGGTAGACTGTTCAAAGCCGGCACAAAAAAAAAACCTCGACCACCAAGTGACTTATACTCTATAGTGAATTATTTATTTGCCTGATGTACAATCTATTTATAAGCAACTATTTAAGCAACAGTGTACTCTTGATTAGATCAGCTAAGTATGGTTGTTGTGATGGCCTGAATAAATCTATTTGCATCTTTCTAAGTGCTGTGTCCTTTTTTGTAAGAGTGTCCACTTAATTTTATCATCAAGAAGATACAATGCAGTCAGCATGTTGGTCTTTTATCAGCTCGACCTTTAAAACTGCACATGAACGGCTTCTTGCATTACTTCAAACAGCGATGCACACTCACTGAGTGAAGCCAAGTTTCCTTTAAAGTGCTAATTACTTTCATTCATTTCTCTTCAGCACGGTCTACACTCAAAGCATTTCCACTGCTCACACCAAACCCACTGTGTTTTTCAAACCAGCTAAAACTGCAACCAAACTAAAATCCGCTTAAAGCTGTTTAAAGCATTTCTGTCCTGCTTTGTCCCTTATACACATTGGTAAACACCATGTTTACAAATACTAAAATGTTAAAGCAATATGAAATGTAATGGGAATCATATTCCTTTAAATTATAGTTTACTGTTCCAGACCAAAAATCTAATCTGTATTTGTGTGAAGCTCTCTACAGGAGGTTATGGTTAGGAGGATTAAACAGAGACCCAGGTCTTTGCGAGTGTCTAATTGCCGTATATCTTGGAGACTGGTCTTGCATCGAGTTCACGGAGACACTTCATCCAAGAGGTTTTAGGAATAGTGGGGAATCTATGCTAATTAAGGACTGCAGGCGATTTACACGACATCATTACATAAATGTCAGGTAGCAGTAATGCAGGTCCAATTGCCAAGAGACAACACACAAGATACAGGATACAGCCGCATCAAGGGCGCACAGGAAAGAACTGGCAGCAGGGGAGGAAGGAAAACTAGTGGACACAGACAAAAGTCTTTAGCGGGGGGAGGGGGGGGGCATGCAGGATCAATGAGATATACAATATAAAAGCTTTACAGATATAACAATGGGACTTTTCACATCTTGAATTGTTCCTGATTACATAAACTTGACATCAGAATTGACACCAACACACGTAACCTCCAACAGCTAGAGTGCTGTAGTTTATTTCCCATGAACAGATAAAATGCTTCTTCTCTTTAATCCTCAGCATATCAGCTGAATACACAAAACACCAGCCTTTATTTTGAGTGGTGTCAAGGATTGTGCTTCTGTTTATATATATAAAAAAAAAAAGACAGAAAGAAACGGAATTGGATTTCTCTTCCCCAGAACCAACCATACGTCTCCATATTTCAGTGCACTAGTGTTTGTGTCCTGCTGCAGCAGGTTGATTAAGGACAAGGATCAAAGATGGGAGCAGAGATCATTTGCAGGAGAAACTCCCTCCCTGCTGCCACCCTGGCCTTTCGGCCAGGTAGCTGCCAAACCAGCCACACAACACTGGAGGAGAGTATATTCTATAATAAATGAAAGCCCCACGGTCAATTTCCTGAGCTGCTAAGTGACTGAGACAAGCGGAAAGCAATTTTTTCCAGTGTGTAATAGTGCCATGAATTCTCTACCCACTAATCCCCCTCTGACAGGAGGCCTTATGTTAAAAGGACTCCAAATGATGAAGTACCAATTAGACTCATACCGCCCAGTTAGAACTAAAGCTCTAATTCAAAGATTGAACACAACGTGTGTCAAAGGAATTGCACACCAGCTAAACAATAAAATCCAAGCAGATCATTTAACACAATTAGTAAAATAGTGTTTCTTCCAGAAGGTGCTACATGAAAAAAAGCCGGCCAAGCTCAGGCTCACCACATTCATCAGCCATGATGGCTTTGGATCGACAGCTGAAATGGAAAGTTAACTTAATTAGGACCCTGTTCTACCACTTAGTTGAAGAACAGCTTCTGTCATGGAAATTTAATCTGGGTTGTAAATGAATGAAGCTATTTTAATCAGCTCCTTTGTCTTCCTCTCCTCGAAAAACTATTATAAACTATAGTTTAAAGTGTAAATGCCTGCCAGTATTAATAGCGGATTCTCTAAATGTTGATATTTATGACACAAGAAACTGGTAATCCAACAATTCAAATAATTTAAAATAAAAAAAAAGCATTTCTGCCCAAAGCAAATGACATGTGACATCAGGGATTAGATTTCACACAATGAACACAATCATTAAATAAATAAATAAATCAAGACACCATCAATGAAATGAATGTGTACTAAATAATTAAAAGAAGTTGCTTTTAGATTTAAAATAAGGTTTATTTGTTTTAAAATATACATCAGTTTACAAATCAAGACGATAAAATTAGTTGCGTATAACAGTCTTTTTTTTTTTGGTGGATCCCCTCCCTCCCTCCCTCCCTCTCTTTAAGGTCTTTTTTTTTGTACAGGAAGGAAAAAAATAAAAATACAAGGTGTCACTACCTGGCTCTGAAAACTTTACAGTCAAACCGCAAGTAAGATTTAAATAAAGAAGACATTGCACAGGAGTGAAACACTGAAACAAGCAAAAAGCATTCAAAACAAACGACAGAAGCACCATCTCTCTTCAGTGAAACCAAAGGAAGAGGAAGGACGATTCATACACCAAGCGAACACCAAGCAAGCATGTGGACAGACAGATTTTACAGTAACAAACCATGGAGCAAAACAGAAGTTGTGTTTGAAATGTGCCTGAGTCATTAACAAGAAAGAGATTAGTCATTGTTTTGAGTAATGGTGTGTTTGGGTGCAGGGATACCCTTTGGTATATTAAATACATGTGAGTATTTACAGAGCACAGCTTCATGCTAGAAACGGATAGAAAAATAGGCCATGTCTTTAAACATTAAAGTCAAGTGACCCGAACTGGAAAACCGAAGTTTAATGAAATACTGTAAATGATCGAATAAAACTAAAAGCAAAGTCAAGTTCAGTTCTTTTGATTTGAAGTTATTTGAATACCTTGTTAGCCATTTGAGGCAGCAGTGTCTGCATACTACTATCACTTTTGACTGATCTTTATGCCCCAAGTCCACATACAATCAGTGAGAAATATGAAAAAGGAAAAGTGTTAGGCAATAATTGGATGCAGAGCACAGCATTAGTGTTTTGTTCTAGTTAGAGGACTAAAAAGTTTTCAGAGTGGGCCATTTTTTCCCTCTTATGCGAGTGGTTTGATATGGAGCTTACGGAATAAGAGAACATTTTTCCGATAACATTTGCTCCTTAAACTACACTGGACACTAATGAGGTGCATCAGGTTTGCAGATTAAGCCTGTTTTACACCACTGTGAGCAGCAACGACTCCATAACGCATTCCCTGTTACTGCTCTAGTGAAGAGCGCTCACACACATTCCATTCGCCGGTTTAGTAAATAGGCTATAATATAGGCTGTGCAAATATCTGTAGTGACAGATTCATATGAACATGCATCACCACTGTGATCGCAGGCTTCATTAATCCAACAAAACCTGGGAGCTAAGTTCACATTCACACGTTCACATTCACCGAACGTGAAGTTCAACAATGTCACGCTGCCGCAGTTGAGCTCACGGGATACTGAGGGGACACTCGGTAAAATTGTAGCTGTGTATTAAACGTTTCTGTTCCTTTTATCTCGATATTGTGTCTGCCAAACAAAAAGGATGAGCACTGCCATCATCTGGAGGAACGTTTATTAACTGCAGGACAAAATCTTTTCCTCTGTGATAACGGGCTGGCTGAATATCTCCCCATCAGCTAAAAACTAGACTGAAGGCACATCCCTAGTATCTACATTTTTCTATGCTGACAGACTACAGTGAGTTGAATTTCTAACTCCTAAAAGTAAAAAATAACAAAAAAAAAAACCAGATAGAATTCGTAGGTAAATTAAATAAAAGATTACAATGTGCAGAAAGGTTATAGGGAGTGTAAGCGTGGATTTAATGTTTAATATATGCCTCAAAAGCTAATAAAAATATTCTGTTCTGACATTATTTTTCGCTCAACATTTTGCTTGCCTCGTGCATCACCTCAAATAGGTCACCCTTGCTCACAGAAAGGAACCGGCACTCAGTTATGAAGTCAATTACAGTAATGATGGGAAGTCATTACACTTCTAACACATCAGATCTTAAAATCTATTTATATACCCAGTGCATTACAGAGATTCATCTTCATTCTTTCATTCATCTTGTGTAACCACACGAATTACAGAAGCGCATGTTATCCTCGCCTTCCTCCTCTTTTCCTTTTTTTGGATTTGCACGAACTCTTGTCTAATTCACTGATGAGGTCCTGAAATATTTAAGAACATCCATTTTCATGTGCAAGTCTCTGACAGACTGTTCCTTTGTCTCTCCCTCTTCTTTAAGGACCACTAAGCTATTTTCGAACATGAAAAGACATCAAATATTCAGCACAGGGGCTACTTATAGTTCTACTCATTATGGGCTATTAGAGTTACATATGGAGGTAAAAAGATTGATAGGTCACTCTAGGAACAAAGTGTACAGCAGGGGATGAGGAAAATTAGAATGAGGACATTTCTGTATGCCGGCCAGTAATGAGGGGGACACATTCAGGGAGTGCACTACTGGGTGGCCCTTCCACTAGAGCTTATTTCCTTATAGCCTTATTTCCCTTAGAATCCATAATGTGCAGTTTAAGCAAATGGATTGATGCGTCTTACAATGACATGGTCATGAATGATGTTTGTGCAATATACTGTGTAACATGTATGATGTCCAAGTTGATTTACAGCATGACTGGAGTGGGTCCAGGTTGACAATGAGTGCATGAGTGCTTTACAAAGTTCAACACTGCATGAAGTACAGAAGAGAAATGTGTAGAAACCCAAGATCTACATTCAAAAATAGTAATAAAATCATTACATTTCAGAGTTGACTTGTCACCAGTTAAAAAAATCTGGATTATTTTATTAACCTTACGGCTTCAAAGTAACGGACTGAAGACATTGCCTCAAATAAAGGAAAATCATCTTAATCTGTTTGGTGGATAGGGCATAATAATATGTATGCCGGACTTTCTCCCTAGGAGTCCTACTTCATGTATATACTCAACTGATATAAAAACTATCACATTACTGACTAATAACTAAAATCAAAATGAATAATTAATTAACTACCAAGACAGAAAACAAAAACACCACTTCAAGCAGAGAAATCGAAACACCTGTGCAAATGTCAAGTCATTCTGGATTCATACATCAACATCAAGTGGTCTATCTGACATTTTTAGTCAGAATTTATATATATTTTTTGGGTTGAGGTTATATGTTACATATATAGGTATGTGTATGTAATACCAGTCAAAAGTTTGGACCCCCCCCCCCCCCAGACTATGAAGGAACACATAAGGAATCATGTAGTAAACTTAAGTGTTAAACAAACCAAAATATGTTTTATATTTTAGATTCTTCAATGTAGGCACCTTTTGCTTTGATTACAGCTTTGCACACTCTCGGCGTTCTCTCAGTCAGCTTCATGAGGTTATCACCTGAAATGGTTTTCCAACAGTCCTGAAGGAGTTCCCAGAGGTGC
>JAOVVG010000042.1:8234836-8251264 GCA_028566375.1 Leptodoras nelsoni | reverse complement strand
TACATACAACTGTCGTCTGCTCTTGTTGCCATGGAAACCGTGCAGGTGGTACTCGACCCATATTAAACTTTTCAAGCGCAATAAATCCGTAACTGAACGGACGGCAGTGCGCCGTGTAAGAAATCATTTCAGACCAACTTATTTTGATGGATTTATGCCAACCTGCCTTAGGGGTCCGGTTTATTTTTTGAAACACAGTGTAGAAACAGAGCAGGCACGCACCGTATGATCATAAGACGTGACTGGAGAACACCAGGCAGTCATAAGGCACGCAGAATGAGGCGTTAGATGAGAGATCCAAATCCAGTGTAAATATGATACACTCTGTAAAGTGTTGTTTTGAATGTGAATTAATCAAATGTCAAGGTGTCACCTCCTACACGTTCTGTACACACACATTAAATCAGAGTTATTAAAGGTAAGTGTGTGTGTGTGTGTGTGTTTGAGGAGCGAGGTTATTATGGTAAACACAAGTAAATACACAAAACGTATATTGAGTGAAAGTGTGTAGGTGGTACTGTCATGGAGAAATGGTGCGAGTTGCCTGTAGGTTTACAGTGATAGAATGACGGTACAGCTTGGGGACGTTCAGTGTATATGTAATATTTATGGCAGGCAGACTGCAAGGTAGACGTGATTGGTTAGGCTGGTTAGGAGCTCTTCAGTGAGATGTCGTGGATGCCTTCTAATACTGGATGTCTTATAATAATAATAATAATAATAATAATAATAATAATAATAATAATAATAATAATCATTCATTCATCTTCTTGGCTGCTTATTCCTTTTCAGGGTCACGGCGGAGCCGGTGCCTAGCCAGCAGCATAGGGCGCAAGGCAGGAACAACCCTAGACAGGGCGCCAATCCATCATAGGGCACACACACTCTCTCACACTCTCTCACACTCACACACACTCTCACACACTCACACACACTCTCACACACACTCTCACACACACACACACACACACACTCACACACACTCTTAGTGCGCAGGCTAATAGACTGTACAGTACACAGAGAGGACGGGGAGAGTGATTAAGCTGCGGATTCTGCAGGAAGATTCACAGCTCTAACGCACCTCAAGCTGCTTTTCTTCTCTCAATTGGGTGTGTGAGTGTGTGTGTGTGTGTGAGTGTGAGTGTGTGTGTGTGTGTGTGTGTGTGTGTTTTTCTTTTCCTGACTTATTGATGGCTCTAATGTGCCTCGGTGGGTCTGTGCTTTATTCCTGGCTTTCTCTCCACTCCTCTTTAATTTTTCATCTGAAGCTGAGAGGATGTTGAACTCCATAATGTCCATTTCTTATTAATGTGTGGTTTCACAACACGCCTCTAATCGCCGGAGACGCCGCTGTGTGTCTGAGCCTCCGTTTCTCAACTCCACCGCTTTCCTGACCGGACGTACGGGTCAGCTCTCTCACACACACACACACACACACACACACACACACACACACACACACACACACATCAGCCTCATCATTAACCTACTGACAGGTAAAGTGAATAACACTGATTATCTCATTACAATGGCACCTGTCAAGAGGTGGGATATATTATGCAGCAAGTGAACAGTCACTTGATTTGTTGGAAGCAGGAGATATGCTCATGCATAAAGATCTGAGTGACTTTGACAAGCGCCAAATTGTGATGAGTAGACAACTGGGTCAGAGCATGCAAAAGTGGGTCAGACATGCAAAACTGTGTAATGTGTTCCCGGTATGCAGTGGTTAGTACCTACCAAAATAAGCCTGGCCCATGGAGCAAAAGAAGAAGATGGAATGGTCTGATCAAACATGTGAATGGCTGGGTGGCATGCGAATCACTTATTTGAGCAAGAGATGGAACCAATATGAACTATGGGCAAGTCGGCTTGGGGTAATGTTCTGCTGGGAGACCTTGGGTCCTTCTTGGGTCCACCTACCCAACATTGTTGCAGACCAATAAACCCATTCATCACCAGCGGTATTCTCTGATGGCAGTGGCCTCTTTCAGCAGGATGATGCTCCCTGCCACGCTGTAATAATTATTCAGGACTGGTTTAGGATACATGACAAACAGTTCAAGGTGATGACTTGGCCTCCAAATTCCCCAGATTTCAGTCCAATTGAGCATCTGTGGGATGTACTGGACAAACAAGTCCGATCCATGGAGGATTCTAAACCTAACCCTAACCCTGCGGTTAAAGTCTTGGTATCGGATACCAGAGCACACTTTCAGAGGCTTGTGGCATCCATGCCTCAACAGGACAGAGCAGACTGTGTATATATGCATGTGTAGTGGTAAGGTGTAATGTTGAACATCTGAACTGATGCATCCCTAAACATGGGCAGGTTGTTTTTATTGGCATTTCTCTAAATTTTGTCTTTTACACATGTCTCATTTGTAGGGGCATAATACAGGTATAAATTATTCAGAAATACTTTTCAAGGTGCCATGGGTTCCCTTTGTTTTCCTGACTGTATGGAGTACTAAAGAAACAGCAGGTCTCCATGACGATACCTACTTAATAATTAAATAATGCAGTTAGGTCATATAATATTAGGTCAAAATATTATACATTTTAAAGTCTGTTTAAAGGTTATGTTACACTATGAACAAGAAATAACACCCCATAAGTCTGGGTCTCGATACTCTTTACTAATCATTTAACTATTAATTAGCTGTTTGAACATTTAAAATCCATTTACCATAAAACTCCATAAAAGGAATAACTCACAGTGGGCTGAAAATGTCAAGTACCCAATGAAGGTGCTCATCCTAATTTTCCTCATTTAAAGGTTAGCCCATTTTTCTTCTTATGGATTTGGTTTGGATTGTATTTTCTTTCAAATCTTTAATCTGAAGGTACAGTGACCAACCATTAAATTTGTGAATGAAACTAAAATTCAGTGGACATTGTTCAGAAGACAAAGACATAAATTTTAACTAGGTTTCTAAGAGCATCATGGTGATCTTTAGGCTGTCCATGTGGTAAATGTGAAATAAAAAAGCTAGTTACACAAAACCTTCATATAAAACTACACTAATACTTTCCAATGACATAATTTAAAGACTGTTAGCTGAGAATCACATCAGATAAATTTGTATAAACCTTATACATAAATTTATACAAACCCAGGAGCTCTCGTAGGATATAGACTCTTTTAGACTCACGCTAACTGGATTTTCAGTGAATACCATACTATTTTGTATATATTCTCCTGCAGAATATTTATAGATAAATTTGTTCATATCCAGTAATAAATTAGGCCCTATATATTAAAACATATATAAAAAAAAACAATACATTGGGACCAAAAAACCCATGCATGTCAAGTGAATCACAGAAAACAATGGGTACTCCTATCCTCATTTTCACAGAGCCAATACCAAGAACAGTAAACACAACACAGGACACCAGGGGGAGAAATGAAGAACACCGCTTACACATACAGTGTGAAATGGACTGAATCAGTTTCTTCTGCAGGGAGAAGGAGGCTGAAACTCTCTCAGACTGGCTGTCTGTCTGTCTACAACATCTTGAGCATGAAGTCTGCTTTAAAGCATTAAGCATTTAAGCCTGCTTCAGGTACATCACTAAGGAGAGAAGAAAGAAGTGAATGTCCAACACTTTATATCAGATAGAAAACAAGAGGGAAAAACGGCTAGAAAATTAGCTGCACATAATGATTAATCACTGCTGACAACCTTTCCCCAATCATCATGTTGTATGAGTTTGCAAAAGAATTGTGCAAAGCTAGAAATGACAGTTCTGTCTATAGTAGTCATGTGTGCTATCCATCACAGCACCGAGTACATTGCCATTATAAACAAATGCCAGCTTGCTCTAAAATGTCAAGCATTTTGTTGTAATTAACAGAGCTCGCTAATTGCAAGCTGAGGGACTGACTAATAAAAGGCTGCTGATGTGCTGAAATGATTCCAAAATGAAACACCAAGAAAAGAAATAACATGAATTGTGAAATGTAATTTAGGTATAATAAGTGGCCATTTAAATGTAGTAAGTGGGCTGTCAGAGGGAGTTTAACAGTAGGCTAAAGAAATGGTCTGTGTGCAAATGAGACAGCCAGGATTAACAAAATTGCTGAATTCCAAGAAGCAGCCAAGGGAAGCGGATACCTGCAAAAAGCACCGAGGCATGTCGAGTCTGAGGACAGATGGAGGCTCCCATCCAAGTGTGAAGCCATGTTCCGCCCTTCATTAACTCGCCAGTGAATGAGCCTACTGACTGAAACAGAGACGCACACGGACAAGTGCCTTCAGTCCAACGATGTCCTCAACTCATTCCCTTTATCTTCATTTCCCTCTATTGACCAAAAAGAAGCAGCAATTTCATGGCTGATTGAGATGGATTTATTGCAGATACTCAGCTGATGCTATAACAGCTTGTTTTGGAAGAGCCTTAGAGACCGAAAAACATGTTAGAGATACAGGAAGGCCCTCGGGCACATCAGTTTTGTTATAGTTCAGACTCGCAGCACTAACCAGGAGTGAGCGAAATGGCCTCCAAATAACATCATGACATTTACGATGTTATTGCAATAACTCTATTCTGAGGTCAAACTAAATATACTAATTTATATACTAACTAAATACCATTAACCTTGACTGACAAACCTTTTGGAGGCTGACCTTGTTGTACCTGAACCGCTTCCATTTTCAGTCTTGACAAATATCCTGCTCTACTCAGACTGTTAGCCAGACCCAGTCATGCAGGTTTTTTCTTTATAGCATGGAAGCCTTCTTTATATTCTTTATAGCAAGAGTATCCAGTCATTTCTCTCCACAGACTCCAGGAACTCTCTTCTGGCAGGTCTTCTGCTGTGTGCCATCACACCCCAACACTGGGGTCAACACTGGGGTCAACACTGGGGTCAACACTGATCAAGTTGTACCACTGCATTCGATTCACTTCAATTCAATTTTATTTCTAAAGCGCTTTTAACAATGGACACTGTCTCAAGACAGCTTTACAAGGACAAGAAATCAGGGCATGGCTTATAGGTTTTGTCCCTAACAGCTATCCCTATAATGAACAAGCTGGTAGCGATGGTTGTGAGGAAAAACTCCCTCAATGATGAGAGGAAGAAACCTTGAGAGGAACCAGACTCAAGAGGGAACCAATCCTCATTAATTGAACCAGACTCCACCACTGCGTTCTCTCCACTCAGATTTCCCAACATCCGTCAATATAGGGAGGACTTCCCCTTGGTGCCGGGACAGCTGAGTCACTGGTCGTCATAGTCACTTAAATGAGCACTAACTGAAAAAGCTTGAGCTTTACTTTTACTTTTTTAGTATTCCTTTTACTGTATTCCTATAGCATCTCTTATTTTTTAATAGCATGAGGATATATTTCTGATGAAGACTACAAAATCCCTCTGTAAGTCTCCCTGGATAAAGGCATCTGCCATCATGTATGCAAAATGCACTTTCACTTTTTGCTAGGGTCGATTCAAAATATTTTTATACTTTAAATTGTATTATATTTAAATTCTAATAAGTGGCTTGTTTGAAAGCTGTGGTTTTGTGCACAAGCTTTTATCTATGTATTTCTTTATTAATACATTCAGGGTTTTTTAAATCTTTTCTTCTTATTTTTTTTTAGCATTTTTATCAGATGGGTATCTATGTTGACTGCTACTCAAGGTTTATGTATCAGTAAAGAAAATGTGTTATCGTGCCATCCCTATTCACAAAATGTCCAGGAACCGCTAACTAATCATAAGTCAGCACAGAGTGGGAAGGAGCCAGGAATAGCAAGAATTAAGAATAACCAGAGAACTGACAAGTGTTTTCCAGTTTCACGCTTCAGCAGTCAGAATCAATACGAAGCTGATGTCTGAGTATTTATTTTAGTCCAAAGGATCATGAAAGAGGCAAGCTGCTGAGATAAGCGTGGAGTCGGAGATGCCAATTTACCTGAGCAACACAGCATAAAGCAACAGGTGAATTACCTGATTTCCACCAGTGATTCCCCAAATTAGCCAGATGCATCTGTGTAATGGAGCACACATGCAAAAGGGGATTGTTATTTAAAAAAAAAAAAGACTCTTGTGTGATAACAACAACAAGCACACACATGCACACACTGCTACTGCGAAGCATCACTCCTTCAGTGGTTTATTCGTCTCTGCTCATCTCCTCAACCTAGCTGAAGTACACAGATTTGGTCTTTATACTGGCATGTCTGACTATATAGATTCGATTCATGACAGGAAAAATACATCATGCTCTGAGTTCATGTCAGTTTACGAGGTTTTAAATGTGGCACAATAGAAAAACATTCATATTATTGCTAGAATGTCACAGATTTGTATTTGCACCTGTATTGCCCCTTGGCTCTGGAGGTGTGCAGGCTGCACTGACTCTGACCCAGGAGGGGAAAGAACAGGATGTGGCCTGGGGGACCGGGGGCAGTCGTGGTCTTGTGGTTAGGGTGTCTGCCCCGTGATCGGAAGGTCCCGGGTTCGATTCCCGTGTCTGACAGGACTTGGCTGAAGTGCCCTTGAGCAAGGCACCTAACCCCCATTGGCTCCCCGGGCGCTGTGGCTAGGGCTGCCCACCACTCCAGGCATGTGTGTTCACTGCCCCTAGTGTGTGTTCACTAGTGTGTCTCACTGCACGGATGGGTTAAATGCGGTGGTTCAATTTCACTGTGTGCAAGCACAAGTGACAAAAATGTCTGACTTTCACTTTCACATATGTAATGTGTGTGATGTACACATTGTGAAATCATGACTATTGAATAATGTGATTGGTTGAGCAGTGTTCCAAGAGTACCAATAGTTCTGATAACCACACTGGCACGTTTAACCCCCCCCAAAGGAAGCCTATATGGAGATGGGCGAGTTGCCATGCCCAAGAACTGAACCCAGGACCTTCTGCTCTGGGGCAGCAGGAAATATTATTATTAGTAGTAAAAGGAAATACTCAATATTAATAATATTAATATTTACTTATTATTTATTTACCTTAAAGCTGAAAACACTACATTTGCCAGCAGATATTAAAAAGACCTGTGACATAGCATAAGCAGCAGTTTGAAAAGTTGTGGCTTACTCACATCTTTTCCATAGAAGCAGTTCCAGGGCTGGTTCAGAACCAGTGCCTAAGCTCAAACCAGTGTTTCTTTGTGTTTTGACAGCCAGAGAACCAGCCTTCAGCCAGGAACACTGGTTCTAGAGCAGCACGAAAACTTTGCTGGTCTCCAAGAACTGCTTATGTCATGCCAACAAGAACAACCAAAACTTTGTGACCACCACTTTAAAGAAAAACAAAAAAAGCTAGTGGAAAGTCTAGTGTGCCTAACCTTAATAAGAGAGAACAAAAATGGATGTGAAATAGAAGCTGCAGTGGTCTGTGTAATGAGATGATATGTGAAGTTCAGCTGAATTATACACTGTGTTATGGATTAGAGAAGTAAGCACATAAGCTTTGCTCCCAAAGCTGTTCTTAATTTATGTAAATTCCTACAGAAAGCAACAAGGTGAATCAAGCCTTTGCTATTATGAATTATCATTAAAGCAGATTTGTTGCATAAAGACATTTAAAAAAATAAAAACACATATTTGTGTTATTCAAATCTATCTCTACATAAATTCTGAAATTTTACAATGGGCAAGGTAGGGTGAACATCTGGAGCTACAAGGATAAGGAAATCATATGATGGACAACTATAATCTGGCTTTTGTTAATGCAATTTGGTTGGATTTTGGCAAGAGCCAAAGAGGAATTGTTATACTGACTCTTCATCCAACATCACATCGATACCTGATCTCATTAATGCTTTTCTGGCTGAATGAGCACAAATCCCTACAGCCACACTCCAAAATCTAATGGAAGGCCTTCCAAGAAGAGTGAAACTTATAAGGACCCGAGGGTGATTAAATCTGTAATGTGATGTTCAACAAGCAGATACAGAGTGTTCTAGTAAGGTGTCCACAAACTTTTGGTAATATAGTGCGTTTCCATTCTAGGAAAACATTGTAAGAACAATTAAACACAGAAATCCATAGCAAACCTATGATGTACAAAGGTTGATACGAATCATGCAAAAGTAAAAGACTGTAGCCATGCAAGTAAGCAGCAAGCAACTTGCATATACACTGATCAGCCATAAAATTAAAACCAGCACTCTTTGTCCATTGTATCAGTGCCATGCTACCCACAGGATGCTGTTGGCTGGATATTTTTGGTTGGTGGACTATTCTCAGTCCAGCAGTGACACTGAGGTATTTAACTTCAGCAGCACTGCAGTGTCTGATAAAATCGTACCATCACAACACACACTAACACAACCACCACGTCAGGGTCACTGCAGTGCTGACAATCATCCTCCACCCAAATAATACCTGCTCTGTGGTGGTCCTGTGGAGGCCCTGATCACGGAAGAACCGCAAAAAAGGGGGCTAAAAAGTCTGCCGAAAACCAGATGGACAACAGTGTCTATCTGTAAAACTACCAAGTGCACCTGTATGGTCAGTGGAGCTGATAAAATGGACAAAGAGTATAGATACAAGGAGGTGATTTTAATGTTAAGGCTAATCATTGTACTTGCATATCCATGCATATAGATTGTTCTACATAATGTTTAGAGCCACTCCATGTTTACTGCAACAAACGTGAATTGTAAAAAAAAAAAAAAAATTACATTTTTAAAAATCCCAGTCACCATTCTGAAATTACTGCAGAATTGGAAGCAGATGGAACCTCACTCACTGATGTCAGAAGTGAGTAGTCATGTTTAAAACAGATGTTTTGATTTGTTATCCTGGAGTGCACCATTTCTCTGGAAGCCGGGAGTGAAATTCAACTTGCGAGCATGTCCCTCGGCTGGAATTGTGTTTACCAGGCTGATGTTATATAAGCTGTCAGCTGAAAATCACTCAGATACCACAGAGAGTATACTGGACAAAGAGATGTCTAATCCAGGTAGATGGGTTTTTTTTTTTACTTTTACTGCTAATTTAGCCAATTTATTATAGTTCAGTATCTAGTGCCCTCAAGGCATCTGACCCAAATTAAAAGCTGTTAGCAATCACCTCCATAAAACCAAGCAAAGTGCAAAGTACACACAAGTCATTAAACAAGACAGCGACTTATCTGAAGAGAAATGTAGAAAGTCCAACTGTAAATGTCAAAGTGGTCGTACTTTCTTTGGGTGAATATAGATTTTGAAAAAAATTTCAAAAATTATGACTGAAAGAGGCTCCTTTTTTAATTTCTGAATCATGAACAATGCAAATCAGTGTGCATTTCTGCCACTAAAAAACGAATGAATCAAAATGTGAACAGAGGTTTAAAATTTCATGCAAAATGTACAAGAAGTTCACCATATCTGAAAAATAAATACATTTATAAATGCTCCTAATTTTATTGAACAATCAAAGTCTCTGACCTGGGAAAAAATAATTTTGGCTTGAAATCCAATGAGCTCTGCAGCAGTGCCTGGGGTGTCGTTTTAACTGGAAATAGAGCTCCAAAGCAGGCTAAAAAGTCCGGGTTCTACAACCGCTTTCACTGACACTGCAGTTCGCAGCGGCATGAGGCTAGTGTTGATTTAAAGCTAATGAAGAGTTCTTTTTGAAGGTCATAATGTGATTATTTATCCATATAACCTATAATGCACATCATTTATCCTTATCCAGAGTTATCAGGCTCTCGGTTAAGTGCAGACAGAAATGCTGCAAGCTCTCCATGAAGGAATTTGATCACATGACCAGTGTGCTCTCTGTATAATTTAACTATATGGGATGCCCAGTATGGGACTTTAAGTTTCAAAGACTGCAACTGCATTAGATACATAATCAAAATAATGCTGATATAACCATTTCCACAATATACAGTCACATCGCAATCGCAATTATACCCCTACTATTTAGGCTATAATGAAGCCTATATTCCATAGCTACCAAGTATTCCTATAGTACAGACACAAGGAAGAGACAACATATCAAAAATGATACACAAACTATACAGAGAGTAGAATTGGGAAGAAATATGACGGACAACAGCTGTGGATGTGGTCACTGGTTGAAATGACAGAGCTGCAGAGAATCGAGCAATTCTCACAAGCTGGGCTACCTGCTGCCAGCTATCAAGACGGCTAGGAAGTGTGCCAAAACACAATCAAAATGAAAAGAGACTCATTGACATGTGTCTGTCAAATCTACAATTGGGTGCTGATGTAGACGTGAATGCTTGAGCAGCCTGTGCATAGCTGTATGCATTCCAAAAGGACAGAAATTCCTGCTTAACAGGAAGAGAGATTAGTAATCACTTTCTGTCTCTTTAGCACCAGTCAACCTCATGGGAGGGCAGAACAATGCTGAAGTGGCTTTTTTACGGCTCTTTGCGTTTGATGCACTGCTCCTTGGAAAGGATGCACTCAACCAGCCATAATATGCAATCTGGAAAGGTCCCAGGAATCAGCGGAGCTTAAGGCAATCTTGGGACTGCTGCAAAAACCTTTAGGTAACAAGACGAAGGAGCAAGTCACAGGATTAAATCGCAGGTAGCTCCTGTGCAACTTTGTTTAATGTCTTGGACACTTCATATTATATTCATTATATTCACAGAGCAGACAGAATTACCTAGCCTTCTTTACATCAGCGTTCCATATCACTTATGTTACCGGTGTAACACGACACAGCAACACATGAATAGCCTCTCAGTGTACGTGAACGAATGCTGCCTCACATAGTAGAACTCCAAACACATATCAAAAATACCTGAATAGCCATGTAACATACTATGGTGCAAATGTACAAAATAACTTCATACAGTACTGCGACAGATTTCATGAAATGGGTCAGCACTGGACATTCACAGGAGGGGCTCCAAATCCCGAGGAAACAGGACACAACTCACGAAGCAGGAGACAGGAACAGAGAAAGCGTCATACTGTATGAGTCAATGAATGTCCTGCTATGTCTTGGCAGTATATGTGCCATTGCAAGATGGCACTTGCAACCGACACTACCACCCCCGGGGTTCCTAATATACAAGCAGACAGCGTCTACGTCTGTAAACCTAATATGCTAATGACTAATAATTGCTGTACTTAGATTAGTGACATGGCTGAAATCGAATCCCAACATGATTATCATGACAAGATAAAAAGAAAGATGAAGGAATTTAATGTGAATCCAGCTGCAGCACTGAGGACTGCACAGAGAATGCCAGATCTGGGCTAATCTGCTTCTTTATAGATTTGGGGGCTTAAATTGCATTTAAGGCAACCTAAACACTTTGTGAATCAATGATCATGAGTCACCTGAAATTAAGGCTTGATATTCTCCTAGGCAGTGTACTATGGAAATGTCAGGCAAGCACTTAATTTGAGGGATGTGTTTAATTTAAAAGACACAGAGGATGAAGTTAACTTTATCAAACATCGGCTTATTAGTAGTTTATAAGCAGATGGTTCTTTCAACAACAAACTCTAAGAAAGACCTGACAGATAACAGCAAATTTGAAATGTAGCTTATAATAGTTGCTAAGATCTAGCTGTAGGAAAATAATGAAAATAAAGGCTATTTATGGCCCTAGTTAGTGCTGAAGCCCTCTTCCTTTTGGCTTTTTTCCTTTAGTGTAATCACTCAATTTTAAGGCATCTGTGATTCTTGAAAACTAAATAAATTTGGCACACATGACAGACCTGTAAAATCAAAAAGTTACATAGTGCATGGGCTTGGAAGTGCATTGGACCAAGGAGCTCCATGGCACCCCTGAATGCAGGCAATGGTCAGTATGAAGTTGCTCAGATATGCACATGATTTGTTATGGTCGTTGCTCTCATTGTATCAGACACAGATCACTTGGTTATATTGAATCTGCCCAACAGGAAGTTGGCCATGTTAGATGGAATGTGAGATTTTCATGCAGTGTTTTCAGGGTTTTATGATGGCATGCACATGCATTTGTCTTAGGTCCACTCTTGATTTGTTGTCTCAATTCAGCACAGACATGCCTCATCAGCTCTGTAGAGCCCTCTAGTTCTCTATTTGACTTCATAGTGCTCATAGTGCCATTTCTGAATGAGTTTATGTCTGTGAGTTCATCTGAAATATCAGGAAAGAAACAGATTGGCCTTTATTGGTGCCACCCAAGAGGAAGTCAGCCATATTGAAATTTGTGCATTTTACATAATTTTCACAAACTCTTTCTAACTCCATTTAGAATTTCCCTAAAATGTGGTTGGTATAAACTCTATTTAGGTGATATAGGTGATGATAAAATATGAAGGAATAGCAGAAACCTCAAAGGAGGATGTAATCATGGACAACTGATTTGCTTGAGATGCCAAAAATAAACAAATTGTGAAGGAATAATGGATACCTCAAATGAGGACACAATGGCAAGAAACTGATTTGCATGAGACGACACTGTGAAACTGGAAGTGGACATAATTTGATGATGCGTGGGTTGATCAGCCTCAAATCGTACGTAGTCATAATGGGCCACTCTTGATTACAGCAATTTGCCAATTATCAGTCATAATAAATTGCCACCTATACTGAAAGTTATAATCTGATTTGAAGTAGTGTCTATATGGGTCTACCAAATCCAGCCTCTCCTCTGGTCCGTTTTGTAGCATGCCCTGGATGCCCCTTGCACCATCGTGTGAGGACCGTATATCCTCTTGTGACGAGGGACCCCTCATTTTATTACTTGTATTATATTATGTTTATAGAATTCTTTTTTTAATTTGGATTTGACAAAATATATTTTAACTAAATGATAATGAGACACAAGGCCTAAACAGATTTGGCCCTTCTCTCTGTCACTATACAATCCTTCATTGTTTTTTCAGACTCCGTTATTATATCATGCAAGATGAGTATCCTCAGTATGGGAAAGCTTTTCTTTTTAGTGATCTTTATGGTCAAAGTGGACACACAGAGACACAATGATGATATTAATCTTCCGATCTTCAGGCTTAAGCAGGGGGCTAAAAAAACCGATCTGAACCGTGAGAGACTAAAAACATTGTAAAGCTGGTAGTTTGAAGCTTTAGTGGCGTCACATAAAATGCATTGGTTATACTGCAGGTCACAGATAACTGGATTGAAGCTGCAAACATAAAACATGGCCCTGACATGCTGACAATGAGAGTAGGCAGCTGAAGGGCTAATTTGCACAAGAAATAAATGGATACTCAAGAGCATTCCACCATGATTGGGGCACAGCTGAGGAGAGGAATGCATCCACCGCACAGTGCTGAGGACTCAGTAACCCTTACGCTCAAAAAGCCTTCATGCAGACACTACTACAGGCCAACTCTGGCCTATTACTTCAAACTAAACACAAAGTCAAAAGGCTAAAACAAAGCAGAATTTTAAATGACCTACTTTCTTCAGAATATGTCTTACAACTAGGAACTGTATACAATACAAATACAAAGTATTGGAAAATTCCTCATAATAAACAGAACATAAGTGCACTGAATAGATACAGCCTGATTTTTTTCTACACTAACTTGTGTTTTGTGCTCAGTGACCAACTAAAAATCAGTGTCTCCTAATAACACAGTGGTGACGAGGGGCAGTAGAAATCCTAATGACAGGTTTAAAACTGCCACAGAGGCATCTTGAGTCTTAAGGCCCATAACCCTGAACTGCTCACTTATGTGCTTAGACTGGATACAGCCTGAGTGCCAGATGATGAAATATAAATGTTGTGTACTGCAATATTTCAAAATCAAAACTCATTAAGCAACAGTACGCAACACAGACCTGAAACACACATGTACTACTTGATAGGCCGCTGAATGCCTCAAAATCTCAGGTCTTTTTTTTTTTTTCTAAAGATTTTTTCACTAACTAGAAACAATTGCAATCGCTTAGATAAAAGACAGGCGATTTGACATTGTGTCAATGTGCTCCAGTCTGTGCCTCATCTCTTCTCATTAGCACAACTCTGCAGCCCAGATTTCACTGCCAGTTTACTGAACCACTCTGCTTTACAAACTCCGATTATGGAGCTCACACAATGTGTATCCAAACAAAGCTGGCACAAAAATATCAACAGCTCATAAAGGATGCTAATAACTGACTACAATTACAAATATCATTTGTGAAGCATAAAATCACTTATCAGAATTCAAGAAGGGAAAAAGTGCATCATGTGTTACGCACATGTAATACTCCATGATTACCCATCCAGGCTTGTGCAATATTGATTTTTTCCCTGCTTGTTATTCACCATTAAGAAAATAAAGATTAATGTTTTAATCTTCCAGAACCCACAGCCTAAAAAAAGCATTTCCACTAGTTTAAAGTTTAATGAGAGTATGCAAGTACGATGGAAGAATATTATTAGCTGCGCAGTCGGGAAATGCATGCGGGCAGCAGCAAGTGCAAAAACTCAGAAGTAAAACATACAACAGCAGATTTTAGATATAATTCTGTAATGTCCACATGACCAACATTATCCCTGCTGATCTGCTGCTCAAAGTGTTTAAACACACATAACACTGCCTTCATGTGCTAGTCAGAAGATCCTACTTCCCATTTGTGGAAAGTAATAGTACTGTACGTCATGCTCAAGTGCTTTGCTGTCTGAGTGAAATGAAAAATGTTAGACATAAGGCTCATTCTCACAAGCTTCTAGGGGAAATCCTATTTTGATTCCAGGAAAAGGATGCAACAGCATTGTTTTTTATGAACACAGGCAACAGCTAACAATAGTTGCATTGTTCAAAATAAAGAATTCATACCGTCCATTAGTGAACCTCTCGTCTTATCCACCATGTTGAACGGTTGATGCTCAGCCCAACTCGGGAACTCTGGTATCAAATATTGTCTCAGAATTCCCACTCGGAATTACGACTGGAGGACATTCATGTGGAACTTCCAAGCCAGTAACTCGTATTTACCAGAATTCTGATAGCACATTAAAATGTATTTAATCACATTCTAATTCTAATTCATTACCATTCTTATTTGTTAATTTACAATGGACAAAGATTTAAGATTAATCACTAAAAAATATGGTTAATTTTAACTACATAGTTGTGTAATGTTAGCTAACACTCTCCACAGGGTTCCCAAGACTTTTCCATGACCCTCAATGACGTTTCAAACCTTTCACAGCCTATATGTCCACAAACCTTTGTAAAAAGTTACTCCAGAATTTGGGACTAAATAGCCAATAAAAATGAAATGAACAACCTTTTCCATTCCCTTTCTATTGGGCTAATGGGTCAATTTATATGTATAATGCTGCAGGAATTCACACAACAAAACCTCATCCATGGCAGAGCTCATTAACATAATCCATTTCATTAGCCTTATATACAACAGTACCAAATTCCATGATTTTTCCAAAGCTTTCAGTGCATTTGCTCCATTTTAAGACTTTTCCTGGCTGGGCAAATGGGATTTTAACATTTGATGAGTTTTCCAGGATTTCCACTACTGTGGGAACCCTGTCTCCATTAAGCTTTACACAAATCTACAGCACGTCAGCAGTCCAGTTGGGAGCATGCAAGTTGATTGACAGGGGGTGGGGCTATCAGAGGTAGCCAGGTAACATCAGAAAGTTAAAACACTTGCACGGCTGTCAGATATTCCAGATTCAGATGTTGTTTGGCTCATCTGCCGTTGACCTTACAGGAACAAAGAAGGTTTTTGTCATATTTTTTCAGTGATAGATCATCAAGATCAAAATGTAAAGCTCTTACGCAATATGCATAAAGTTTCGCAAGTCAGGAAACAGAATATAACAGTAAAATCAAGTAAGCATGATTAAATGGTTTCATTCTGCAGACCTTTCGCAGACACTTTCGGTAGTTAAACTGTGCTACCAGTAGCACAACTTCACAAAGTACTATTTTCAACAAAATATTTTTTTCAAATCCTTGTCCATTTCTTTAATAATAAACCTTCCACATTTCGCACCAAGCTCAGCAACACGGTGGAGGAGAAAACTTGGAAATACGTTATTATACTTGGAAGTTATAAGATATATAATATTATAGGCGAGAATGTCGTTATTTAGACTTCAAGTATGTAGTTCATTTATCAAGATAGAGGCTAGGTCAAAACTTGCTCCAACGTTATCGAAGACGTGCAGTCATGCCAGCAGAAAACGCCAAGTATGTCACATATGCTGCTGTTCCAACTGCAAAATGACCGTACACCATCCTTACGTCCTCGGGAGGTTGTACTCCAATCTGTACTACCAAGTATGCAAGTCCAAACTTTGGGTACTTTGTATTGAGAATTGCCTACAGTCACCTTTAACAGGAAAAGTGAAATAAGTTCAGTGTCATCACAACTCATTCAGCTCCCAAGACTTAACAGGTCTGTATAGCTTTACTGTTTAACCATAAGGCTGCTTCAACATGCAGTACAGGCCAAAAGTTTGGACACACCTTCTCATTCAATGCGTTTTCTTTATTTTCATGACTATTTACATT
>JAOVVG010000042.1:8185363-8204045 GCA_028566375.1 Leptodoras nelsoni | reverse complement strand
AATTGAACCTTCACACTCTGCTCTTACTGGTGCAATGTGCAATTAATGAAGATTGGCCACCAGGCTGGTCCAATATATGGTCAGAGGGACGAAATCAGTACTTTAATGCATTAACTACAGGTTCCTTCTAATACTTAGATACTTTCACTCAAGTAGGAATAGGACTTTTACTTGTAATGGAGTATTGGTACTTGTACTTAAGTCAAAGATTTGAATACTTCTTCCACCACTGATTATATTATATTATACTATTCTCATTCCTCATGTATACATACAGAATGTATACACAATGTGGGGTTGTCTGATTCTTTCGTCAGCCAGTGGTGTGAACATGACAGAGGAGTGAACATGTACATGCCTGTTTTAAAACACTACACAGCTGAATATTGCAGAGATAATCCACTGAAAAGTGATTCTCTCCTCACTGTTGTAGGCAGCTAAACGTATGGTCATATTAACCTTCAAAAATGATGAGTTTAGCCCGTCACTACAGCAACCCTGAAAGACTCTCAGTACTTCAATATTCTTAAAAATTCCTGCTAGACCATGAACAGTTAACAGTGCACGCCTACGTACACTGTTCACACAGCAATAATTATTTATTTTAACATAACATCTAACAAATTCCACAAATCGGTTATATTACACAGTAGTGAAAAAGTGTGGCGGTGACAGGAGTGTGTGTGTGTGTGTGTGTGTGTGTGTGTGTTTGGAGGGTATAGACACACAAACTGCACATTTATTTATGCTGTGGTAAAAGAGAGTAGGAGAAGCTGAATCTGTCTCTTTAAGAACTGGTCCTTGGGCAGGTTGTGGTGTTGAGTAAGGAGGTGGATCCCTGCCTGTCTTTATTCTGCCTGATTTTCCCAACAAGCATTCCTATCAACAAACCCTGCCTCACTACAAGCTTGCTCCTCTATCAATGTGTGTGAATGTACTTGATTACTTGAGTTGGGTTTATTCCCAGAGTTGTTTACTGTGCGTTTGTGTGCGTGTATGCATCACTTTATCATCACCTGATGACTCCTGCACTTTTCTGAGCCAACCTTCTCAAGCCAGGTGTGTAACATCTACAGTACCAGTGAGTGCATTTATATAGCTTGCTTTTTTCACTGACTAGCAAATTTTGTACCTGTACTTATGTACATTCCTATAAGTAATTTACAAGCATGGTGTAGTGATAAGGCAGAAATAGTAGCAGTAGGCGACACGGACACAGTGCTGAGCTGTGCTGTCACAGCATCTTGATTCTATTTTGATGTTATAGATTTTGATTTATAGATTTTGTGATATTATAGACTTTGCATATATATGCGTATATATACACAAATGTATATATACACTGCATATGTATGTATATATACACAAATGTATATACACACTGTATAGATAGATATTTGAGATAAGTAAATAGGTCACCGGCTTTTTTGGGGGTGTATTTGTGATAGATATTCAATAAACAAATAGTGCTAAGCTGTAAAAAGGGATTTTATTACAGCAAAATTGGGAAAGGAATCTGTGACAATTAAGTATATGACTTACTTTTATACATATTAATTATTTACTGGTGACTTCATTTTATACCTATAAATGATACATGATTATTATAAGGATAAAATTAACAATTTCAAATCAGGTATATGTGTACATACACACACACCCACACATTTGAATATATACATGCAGATGATTGCTGTCAAACTAGTTGCTCATCCTAATTAAAACACCTTTCCAAAAATATCACTCCAGCAACATCTACTCACACCTTAGCTGTTCTTTGAAGCTGGCTACTGACATTAGCCTTGTGAGTGTGACATTAGGGGTGCATTGGTGCATCAGAGCTCATCTCAAGGCAAGCTTGAAGATGGTGATAATTAAACTTCATTAGAAGTATACAGTATAGCAATGTAGTACTGCTAATAATAACTTGCTGATTAAATTGTTAAAATTGAATTCATGAAATGTGCAACAAAGACAATATGTGGCAAATGCAAAGTTGAGAGGGAAAACAGCACCAAACTTTTCTCCATCTTGCTAATGGTTGTTAGATGTTAGATCTCAGCTGGAAGATGAATACATTACCAGAATTCACAGAGGTGAAATGCCCATATGAGATTTGAGAAAAAAATGTGGAAAAAAACAGCCAAAATAGCCAAAAAACTCTCACTTCATTTTCAGCATGCTGTAAACTAACACAAACTGATTACACACAGCTAAAAATACTATCCAGTATAATCAATGGGTGAGTGATTGAGCTGTGAGAATAACAGGAATATAAATATAGCTTGTTTATTTTCACTATGCAGGTGCAAGGATGAAAGACAGCGCAGCAAGTTTAACTGATAATTGACTTGGTATCCCACAGGATCGAGAACAACAAATAGTAACTGTCTTATGTAACCCAGAATGCCCCCAGTTATCATTTTAAATCTGTTTTAATACTGTCATTAATGTAATAGGTGAGCAACCAAAATGGGTTCACTGGCCAGCAGAAGTGTCAGTGTGATCCCTAGAACTGATGCATAATCATGAAGGACAGGAATCTTCAAAGAGTGCCTTGAAAAAATATACCCTTTCATTCTCTCTCAGTTCCGGGAGCTGGAAAGGTCAGCTTGCTATTTCTCTGTGTGGTGAGAATAGTAGTATCATCTGGATAGGTAATTAAGGTCTGTGAGGTCATTTTCAGATCAAGATCATTTAATTTACAATGTCAAGCTTGTGGAATATATTGCTCCTAATTGATAATGTTTTTCAAATTGCCACTTGGAAGATAAACAAAGAGAAGATAGCTTTAACATAAAGGTGCACAATAATGCAAATCTCTGTACAAGTGACATTTCCTGTATCTGTAACTGTGTCAGTACGCAAACAAGAAGTAGCATGGTGTTGTAAATGCCCACCATAAAAGATTCACCAAGTTGCCTGAATTATTAAGAGAGTGTCTGTTAACTGTTCTGTGGTCAGGTTTCCCCACTGTTCATGAGGTGGCTGCTGAGTTTCGTCAGTGTCAAAGAGCTCCTAACAAATTATGCGTTTTTAGTATTGCTGTCTGACTGGTGCAGATGCAAACAATCCTTATATTCAGTCATTTTTTCCAGGACAAAGCACTGTGTTCACAGAGCTACTAAAACCTGTTCTGACTCATTTATTGTACTGTGAAGCATTGAACATATGAAAACTGCAAATGTATGATTTTAAATTGCCTAAAGGCAAGTGCCATTTTTTACTTGTTGTGATTTAATCCTTTTGGAGTCATGCAGTCCCTGGTATATTTGCTCAAGTAACCCAGGGCAAATTTAACAGGCAGTGACATATTTCCCACACCATTCTGTTGTGTAGCTTTATATAAGCATTCACTGAAATGCATTTATTGAATATAAACAGCAAACTGGATATGACCACTAGGGATTTTACCCACAATTTGCTGGAAAATCAATTGCTAATTGCTAACTTGACTGATAGGATCACATCAACACTGGAGTCCATTGTTTCATATTGTATTTTCTTAACTTCTAACAAATATAATCGTGTTCTATTTCAGCTTGCACTGCATCATGATACAGAGGGCTACTCTGACTTGGTTTCTCTTGGGTAGTTGTGGATGGCTCATCTCAAACTGTGAAGGCCAAGGTAAATATATCTGTCTGACTATGAGAACACACCAGCAAAAGAGCAGCTTATATTGAGATTATACATCATCACTGGTACTGAAAATGTTCGATGAGTTATGTGACAGCTAAAATTCACAAAATTATTGCAGTGCTGCATTCATTACCAAGTGAATTCCAAATGAGGATGTATTTGTCACAGATATCTTATATAAGATGCAGATATGTGCCTACTCCAGGTATTTATTGCTTCAGTATGCTAATGCCTATGCCACATAAAACAGTATCTGAGGTCCAGAAGGTGGAGGGGGTTGGAGATGTAAGCAGTGTACATTCCCTTGTGGCTGATACATCTTGTTGCTATGATATAATATTCTGGTGGTTGAAGATTATTATTATGGGTGTGCAGGGAACTACAAGGTAAAACTAGAACATCCCTCGCACACTGCTTCTGAAAAACTGTAAGTAACTAAACCTTTATCAGCAAATTGGAGCCAAGGGATAAGATGCCAAAAATGTACTGGCTAAATGTTTTTCTAGGGGCAGAAACAGCCAAGTACATGCAGGGATTGAATGATCCTTAATTTCACAGGGATCTGGTTACAACTCCCCCAAGTTAAGAGTTCAGTGTCTTCCTTCCAGCCAGCCTGCAGTCTCTAAGCTTAAGCACATGCGCACACACTTCAAGGCGCATGGAGTGGCAGCAAGCGCACAACCCTTCAAAGGACTGAAATGACAGAAACCAAACCTGCATGTTTCACTGGCACCAGGGTGCTGGCCACGGCCACAGGGGTGCAGGAGATCGGGGATAGAATTTCATGGCCAGAGTAAATTTAGCTCCCTGTGGTTTGAACACGAAGCCTACTGACTAGATCTGCTGAGTGACATCCCTCCTGAGGCGAGTGGTTGGGACTACATCCCTCAGGAGTGTGAGAGAGAAGGATAGGCGGAGAGAGTCACATCACCTGTTTTTCAGTTATTATAAACATCCTCAAAACACTGTTCCAAAAACCTGTTCTCTATGATTAATCATTAATAGTTTAATTACGTGTTATCAATTAAGGAAGTACAGATGCTCCAAGAAAGGTCAAACTTGCAAATTAATATAGATTTTGTAATGTAAAGGAAATGCAGGTATGCAACCTCTGGGAAAAAGACAGGAACTCAACCTTAGTAATATCCTGGTTCCAAGTGTGTCTTCATTGGCGCACTGGCCTTGCATTATCTTAGCTACAACAGTAAGTGTTTTATATCTCACATTTGCAAACCTTGCACATAACCAATGTGACTCAGTAAACTACACAGTAAAGCTATAACAAATTCAGATTCTTGCTAGAATTTATGTACACAAAACTATTTAGAATGTAAAAGGGCAAATATGATGCCTCCAAGCATTCAAAGTATGAGAAACATTGATAAAAAAGCACTGTTTGACAGTACAGTCTGTTTAGTTCTTAAATGTTGCTGTAACTCCATTTAGAACTAATCCACGGCTTTCCCAACTGTCTCTATTTAAGAGATTACTTGTTCTATTGTTGCTCTGGATTGCTCTGAACACTCTCAGATAACTGTTAGCACTTTTCAGCTGTTGCACTGATGGCACAAAAAAGCCAGGTGTGCATTGTTTAGGGTTCACTATGCTCCCATGAATACAGATTTTACAGAGAGTCAGTTTTAGTGGAAAATGCATCTCATACCATCGTGGCTGGTATTAATATCATTTCACTTGCCAGCAGAATGGTATTATGTCTCATACTAATTTTTATAGAAATAGGTACATCATCCTTTAAATCCTTTACAATAAGCCTTTAGTTAGAAATGAGGTACATTTCCCCCCAAAAGAAGAATGGTTCCAATCCCATAATGCTGGAACAAACGTTTTTGCTATCTGCAATAAGCTTGGCTTAAAATAGTAAATAGTAAAATTTGGCACTAAGAATACTCAGTAACGTCTGCTCTTACACTACCAGTATAATTAATGTATAACATACATTACAAACACATACATTACATTGGCTTTGTTTCAGGATAAATATTTCACATATACATGACAATCTGAGCACATTGGTTGACTGGGAGAGTGTCAGGAAGCACTCTGGGGGCTGGGACCTAAGCAGTAGTGAATTCCAGTGGTGTTGAAACAAAGCTCTTACAGGCAGCAGCTTGAAAACATTCCTGTCCTACCACAGCACATGCTCCTCTCATATTCTTCCCCACAAATACGCACCCTCTAGAAGGCGCGTGTTCACGCACATGCACAAACACAGGTGCGCACATGTGCCCAAGCCCCCCCACCCTCACACACACACATACAGCATACTCAGTGGCATATTTGAATGTGTACTAAAAATAAAATGCTGCAAATCCAGCACACTGAGAATAATATTCATTTTGCAGAATTATAATCAAGATAAGACATGGAACATAAATGCAAGAAAGTACATAAATGGCTAATTTCCCAGACAAACATTTGTAGAAGCAATGCCAAACATTCAAGAATGATACTTGCATGCATTTGGACATAGAAACAAGTAAAAGAAGACTGGCTTCCATTTCTCCAATTAAATCCACGTTAGAGTCTATTAATCTACTAGGAAATCCTGCTCAAATGTCACTACCAACACTTGTAATTACAGCTGAGATGAACACTATTTTGGCCTACTATAACTAATTCACACAAAGCAATCATTACAACAAAAGGAAACAGAACTAATTAGTTGTTTATGTCCTCCATTAAACCTTCAAAATATCACTCACTGGCAGCTTGTCAAAACAAATTAACCACCCAGCACAGCACAGCTGTCTAAGGGTGCAGCCTCATGGTTTGCCAGCTGTTCTATCACTGCAGAGCCATTATGGAAGTGCTACATAAACTGTTGAAAAGGAACACCATGTCTGCTGCTAGTCACACATACTACCAGGTCAGAGTTCAACACACTAGAATAAGTATACTCCAGCACTGTTATAGTAAGCAAATCAAATGAATTGTTCAGTAGAATACCTTATAATAAACCACATAGAACTGAATAAAAGATGATGTTGCAGGTATGCCAGTGACAGACATAACTTTATTAACTCTAACCTTCATCCCTTTTTCATATATCATCAAGTGCAAACAGTAATCAGTAATGGAAAGTTACTAAGTAAATTTACTTAACTACTATACTTAAGTATTTTTTTTACTTTTTCTTTTTACTTATTTCCATTTTATGCTAATATATACTTCCACTCCACTACATTTCAGATGGGAAATACTGTACTTTCTACTCCACTACACATAGCTTTATTTACTAGTAACTTTTAAAATCAGATTCTATACAATGCATAATATAACAAGCTTTTAAAATGCAACACATTATTAAAGATTAAACTAAAAGAAAAAAATCCACACACTAAAAACATATTTGTGTATCAGAACATTTTTGTTCTTTGTTCTCCCATTAATCATCTCATGACCACTCAGATTTATCTGTTGTCCCTGTATAAAAAAGTATATAAATTAGTTTGAACTACTTTATATTTACACTATTTTATATTAATAATCTAATTATGTACATATATAATATCAATCACAGAGTTCAAACCAATAGTTTTACTTAACTACATTTTGCTGCTAATACTTATATACTTTGCTGTATTAGTACATTTGTACTAGTACTAGACCTTCTTCCACCACTGCCTGTAAGACAATTGTAAGTGTAAGTGAGTAATTTTACTCAGTGAATAATTAAATAATCTTGACTGAATCTAGATTGTTATTTTCTTCTTTAACAGACTTGATTCCTCCAAGTACTGTTGCAAACTGCTCCTGTAAACTCGGCCATGGGAAGTGTGCTGAAGATGGCGAGTGCAGGTAACATGAGTCATTGTGACCTAAGCTATTTTAACTGTACAGCAAATAACAAAATAGGTTGTCCCATGGTACAACCAAATGTAAATCAAATAAATGTACCTTTTTGTACAGTGAAGCTATGGCATATTTAGCTCTACAAATTGATCTGTGTAGTTTCTCAACTGTGTTAAGATAACTACCATCCTGAGTGTTCTTAGTGACAAGTATCCCTGAATCATCAATACAAATGTACTATTTAATCAGTCATTTGCAAACTTAACCATATGGCCTTTCCTGTCATGTTTTCATTGTATACTAAACAGAATAATATTTTATGATGGTTATAGAGGTTTAGAAACATTATGCTAGGCACCTATGTAAACACAACACTGCCTTAGGTAATTCTAGTTCCTTGTGTAACTGTGGTTCTATGGACACTGAATTACTGCCAGCAGAGTTGTGAAATTACATTATCATTATGTTGCCATTATCAACCGTGCACACACAGTTTTATGCATAAACCGTGCATATGCACAATTCTGCACAAAGAAGATGATTCATCAGTTCATTCTTGTGAGAGGATGTGCATATATTAAGGTAACTGCAGGTAACCTAGTTATGAGGGGCTCCCTTCATCTCAGCATAACTGACAAACTAACTGCTGACTGGGCACTCAGAACAAGACTCAGACAGGTGCCAGAGATGAAATGAAAAGTACAATATAAAATGCACATATAAAGCTTGCTTGGGAAGATGCAGACAGTGGTTGATCTTGCCTTGAGTGAAGATTTAGCATATACAGCTTTGCAAGTTTTTAAGGACCACAAGAACCTCTAAGCTCAGAGTGATGAGTGACTCATCAGTTGATTGCGTTTACCCAATCAAATCTCTGATAGCAAATTGTCCCACTTTTAGAGAGGCCAAAAAATCCCCACAGAAATCACATTATAAGGCCAAATTTATGTGTGAGACAGCACAGAGCCCTGACCTCAACCCCACTGGGTTGAATTGGAGCACATGGCTTTCAGTCATCGGTGCCCAACTTCACTAAAGCACTTGTGGCTGAATACGCAGAAATCCTCACAGTCACACTCTAATAGGAGGGCAGCAAATGGGGGGGCAACTCTGGAACAGGATGTTCAACAAACAATATGAATGTCAAAACGGTTGGTTATCCACATACTCCTGGCCATATAGTGTAGCATTCTTGTGTACACTCAAGCAAATTCCAACAAGAATTTGGAGATTATTCTCGCATTTGCCAACCAACTATAAGCCAAATAATGGCATGCAGTAGCACATTAGAGTTCCAAATACAGCATTGGAAGAGACAACGATAATGAGGGATGTTTGGGCCATTACAGGTTTTCCAAATGTGAGTGGGGCAATATGTTGCACACAGGTGGCCTAAAAACATTATTTTAAATGGAGTCATTTACCATAAGGTAAAATGTGTGATTTTCCATCAAGCTCACATAGTGATGTCTGAAGATGCAAATTTCATCATCGGTTTTGGACACCAGATCTACTTTGGCCACCCAGCCACCCAGGTGCTCAAACACAAGCAGGACTCTAGTGTAGTGTAAAAGTTGCAGTAGAGGAGAATATTGCATATACTATACGTTACGTTTTGTTGTAGCATTGACTGAGTGCTCCACTTGTTCAAAAAAACCCTCGCACATCTGGGGTACAACCTATGGGTGGAGACAGATACTCCTCTGGGTACTGGGTACTGTTTTGATGTATTTTGACCTTACCATCAGGGGCCCCTAGTTCTCCTGTGGCACCACACTGCTCCGGTCAACATCCATGGTGATTATTTCTCTCTGAAGGGGCACAAATTCCTAACTTCTGTTAGGAATCCAAAGCTTGGGCATGTTTCAGTCTCTGAAGGCATGATTACCATGGCTGCTATGAATTGCCCTGAACAGGCTTGTAACATTAGTTCAGTTCCTGTATCAGATGATTGAATTTCCCCTATTATGCAGATTAAACAGTGCTTCTCACTACAGCGTTTCACAGAGCTTGCCTATTAAGGATACATTACACCTAAACACACCTCTTTGGTCAATTACCACATCAGAACAGTACACACCAGTGAAAATATCACAGGGTAAAGACTTCATTTCTGCCATCAGCCCTCAACATTTTGGTGCTCAGGGTTTTGTAAAGTTCCACACACTGTTCCAGGAAGTTCATTCCCTCCTGGACAGGGGAGTGATCATAAAAATAGACCCCACATGTGGAGCTGTGTGATGGCATGTTAGGTTTCCATCACTCTATCACACAGATGTTTTTGTGTATTGCCTTCCAGTGACTGGCATTCTGATTCAAAGAACTACCCTTCTGCATCTCTCAAGGACTACAGGTGTTCCTATTATGCATGCAGGCAGCCTTATTGTCAGTGGTTGATTCCTCATGAAAACTGATTCCTACATGCCCCACCAAAGAATTGGTCATCCAGGACACATCCACCCTCCACAGCATTTGGTCTCACTGTGAACTAAGAAAATCCCTTATGCCAAAGCAGACCACACAATTCATATGTGTAAAGTGATATTTTGGGGAATGCTAGCCACCTTTTTGGCCCAATATACCCAAGAAACATTACTGAGGTTGGTAATTAAATTCAGGCAGGATCGAGACCCAGTGGTGACCTCGGTCCTGTATACATTTCAGGTATCCTACATCTAAATCTGTCTACATGGTTGTGCAATTAAGGGATGTAAATTATGTGCTAAATTGGTGGCATGGTTTAAAACTGTAGAGTTTAGATGTCTCCAGCATAAGAACATAAAATACCCAGTAGTCATACTTAAGTAAATGCACAAGATAGCTTACTAGAAAACAATGTTTTTAGGTCTCTAGCAGATGACTGAATGTTCCCCATTAACTGGATTAAACATTGCCTCCCACTATAGCCTTCCATTGAGCTTGCCCATTAAGGATACTTTAAACCTGAAAACACATCTTTGGTCAATGATTAAATCAGACCAGTAAATGCAAATGCATACTCTAAACTGGCAGTAAGGTTTAAACCTCTAGCGTTTAAATACTATTATAACTAAAATGTTACTTCCTGGAAATTGTAAATGCTGATTTCATAGCAGCCAATTTAGCAGTGCAGTCTCAACAAACAACAGTTGATGGCCATTTCAGTGACTTTTCCTCCTTTGACCTTGAGAATAATGTTGTTGATTAAAAATAATAATAAAAGAAACTGATGCTGAGTTTGTTTTGTGTAATTGTTGGACAGATGTGACCCAGGTTGGGGAGGACCCTATTGTCAGGACTGTGTGCGAATGCCCGGCTGTGTCCATGGCTCCTGTCATCAGCCATGGCAGTGCACCTGTTTGGATGGCTGGACAGGCCGCTTCTGTGACAAAGGTGACGTCTTCCAGTGGATTGCATACCTGTAAATGCTGTGTTTGAACTTTAATTACAACTTATTAATTTATTTCTTTGCATATCCAGATATTCATGTGTGTGAAAATGAGAAGCCATGTCAAAATGGGGCCACTTGTTTTCTAAATGATGTGGGAGAGTACAACTGTTTGTGTCCTGAAGGCTTTCATGGAAAAAACTGTGAGTTAAAGACTGGGCCATGCCATAAAATCAAGTAAGTCTTTTTTTCAGTCATCATTAACAACTTTTTTCTAAAATTTTTCTATAGCTGTAGGCTGTTCAGTTAATGTAATTTTTTCCAAGACATTGTATGATGCATGCGAAAGGCACAAATAACTTTAGCACTTAATTATCATATTACTTAATTGATTACAACTAACTATTAATTGTTGTCAAATTTTAAGCCTATAATTAAAACAATTTCCTTTGTCCTGCTACACACACTGTGAGCTGCACAACAGCCTGGTCAATTTGATGCCTCTGGAGAGCAATCATGTAATTCAATGGGCTCAGTACTGGCCCTGTAAGAGCTTGCTAATACTACCAGACTGCAGTCATGCTCCTACTGTTCTTCCCAAGTGCACTAAAACTCACACACCAAGTGGTTTCCAGGGAAACAACAGCAGCGCTGAAAGAACGAGGCGTTGTGTAGTGTAGATATTTCACACTGCAAAAATATCCATTTTAAATGGAATACAATATTTCTAAATTATCCCATTTTGAACCATCATATATCAGACTAGTTATTTATATTATTCATTTTAATTCATTTTTGTTTTCCAAATCTTTAGATGCAGACTGTGACTGTGACATACATTCTAAATATTTGTAATTTCGCTTGTTCTGTTGTGGTGTACCTTAGGTCCCCCTGTAAGAATGGTGGGTTATGTGAGGATCTGGGTGGTTTTGCACCTGAGCTGTCTTGTCGATGCCTCGTCGGCTTCACGGGACCTCACTGTGAGACCAACATGGATGACTGCCTGATGCGCCCCTGTGCGAATGGTGCCACTTGTGTGGATGGTGTGAATCGCTTTTCGTGCCTCTGCCCCGAAGGGTTCACGGGCCGTTTCTGTACTGTGAACCTGGATGACTGCGCAAGTCGGCCATGCCTCAATGGAGGACGCTGTATAGACCGCGTCACTAACTTTCACTGCTTGTGTCCTGCTGGATACACGGGTCGAACTTGTGAGGTTCCACTGGGGGAAAAGGGGCTCCAAACCCAAGCACCACACAGGGATTCCTTTGGCCAGGGAGGAGGAGAGTTCCCAGAAGTCTCCAAACTACCCCACGTTACTCCAAATAAGCCACATACTTATACCTCAGGAAACTACTCCCATGGGGTTCCAACCAGTGGGGATAAGGGCCATCTGTTGAAAATTTCTGTAAAGGAAGTAGTCACTCAGAGTGCAGCAGCAGGACTCTCAGAGGAACATTTTATAATCCTTCTGGTATTAGGAGGCCTGACTCTGGCTGTAGTGGTACTTACAGCTGGCCTGGTGCTACGAGGACACTGGCAGAATATCTGTGTCTGCACTCACTGTAGAAAACCGACCTCTAAACAACATTCATTCCAGCGATGTCGCACGCAGCAGCACCACTTAGCTGCCACTCAGCAGGACTGCAAGATTAGTTTCCTACACACATCTGCTCCACCTGAGCTGGAGAAGAAGAGACTAAACACAGAGGTCATATGAAGATATGAGGGAAAACTGCTTGACTGCTCATAATAAAGTTGGGTTAAATGAAAAAAAGGTCTCTTTTCTCTTTATGACCTTAATGATCTGGTTACACCAGCTGTCATTCAAGAAGAGACGGAGCAGAATAAAGTACAGCTACTTGAAAGAATAAGAAACGGTTCTTAAAAGAGCATCAGCGAAAAGCACTCCACAGACAAGAGCACTTGACTAACCATTGTGGAATAAATGATGCCATGATGAAGCATACAGCACTGAAGAAGCATTAAGAGAAAAAATATGTAAAAAGGACTATAGGGGTGTTTTATTTTGACACAGACTTCAGAAGGACTGCAATGAAGAAAAGTACTGTACTATTCCTATTTTATACAAAAAAAGCCTTTTTTTCCATCCTACATAAACAAAAACGTTGCTCTTAAATGTAAGGGTGTTTTCACACTTGGTCCATTTCAGTGCCTCAGCATTTCTTGTGCATAAGTGGACACAACTAATTAATTTAGACTGATCTAAACTGACCCACAAGTGTACTTCTTTGGTTTGTGGTTCAGTTTATGGTCCACTTGATTGCGAAAACAAACTGGTCTCAGTCCACTTCCCATTTTGCTTTTGCATTTGGCAATTCAGTCTACTCTGACACAAAAATCACATTTGCTACAGGAGGGATAGTAAAGTATAAATGAGCTATCAGTGTAGACTTCTGACAATCTTCAAATGGCGACATTGTCTATATAGACAATTGCCTTGTAAATGATAATTGACTATTTGTGTTTGTTTATAAAGTATATGTATGTATGTATGTATGTATGTATAATTATATGTATGATTTTTGTACAAATGGAAGATTTATTAAGGGTCCAAGCACACTGTGCTGGAGCCTTCTTGTTCTTGTTTTGTGACGGGGAGCAGTAAGGACCTGAAACACAAAATTAGACAGAAAGTCTCATAATTGCCTTATAGCACAGTATTTTTGTTGGTTTATTTGTTTTTTTTCACCCATATAATCTGACTGGGAGACAGTTCCACTCTATTGGATTGTAAATGAATTTGCATAATATGCTAACTTCTAGATCTATAGCAAAATTGCTGACATTTCCAAACAACATGACTAACGCACACCAATGAATACTTCCAGGGTGGAACTTGTAAAGACTTTGATGGATTCTCGTTAAACTTTTTAGTTTAACTTTTTTGTTAACTTTTTAGATTTTAGGGGATATCACGAAGTATGGGCTGCATTTGTCAAGCAAATAACTGCTCCTCAGAAATTGCTAAAATTGCAAAAGGAATTTGACAATTTGCATGCTGCATCTTTGTGCTTGTCTCTAAGGTTGTCAGGGATTAGGTGATCAATGTATAAATCTTACTGGTGTCAGTCAAACACAATATTCATCTGGCATGTAACAAAGGATGCTACAAGTACTGTCAGATTTGGAGTCTGTATCTAGTCACCAACAGGCAAAAAGTTGAGCTTACATTTTACTGATATTTTATAGCTGTATTATTTAATATCAACATCATTATTTTAAAAACCTAGTCATCTGGTGTCATCATTTTGCTCAGGTGGCAAGCAGATTAATCAGAATTAAACAATATCAGGCAGATATTTTATATTCATTATATCAAACTTTGGAGCAAAGACACCAAAAAATAAAAGCCATATCTCTGCAGTTATTATAGTTCTGACATAAAACATGGTATTATGTGTCACCACAGCCTGAGGGTGCCCAAATTGTTTTGTCATTTGACAACAATGTGGTCCTAAAAACACACATATAAATGAACATAACTTTATAACTTATTTGTCTAAACTCATGTTTTGTTCCTCTTAAATATTTGGAACATGATTGAGTCAATATATGTAAAAGTTTCCTTGTCATCTTGTCGAATCTGCCATTCTGAATTTGAAAAATCTTTTTACTACACTGCATGCAAATTTTCACTTTATGACTTCCAGACTGTGCCAAACAGGTTTTTGTTTTTGCTTGTGATGCGATAGACACTGCTATCTCAAAAAACAGGAAATCACATCTTTTCACATCTTTTTTATGCATTGACACCAGTTTTTGTACATGGCTTGAGATGACTAAATTCCTAAAACAATTAGGTGGTGCTACAGCTAAAGAATTGATGTAATATGGCACCAAATTTTATACCCGTCTACCTGGCAACATTCCCAATCCCCAGAATTACTGCACATCATTTGGCCTTACAAGCAGAGTGAGTCTATAATCTCTGCAACACTTATTGTATTGCCACTGAACATGATCCTTATCACTAAACATTACACATGGTCCCTGATACGTTGATAGATCAATAGATGGCACTATGACAACAAATGTATTGTTAGACTTGCTTGGGAAATAATACTTAGAACCCTGTGACCTTCACTTGCAGTTGTATCTTTTATTATCTTGGTGAACATATGTCATTGCAACTCTTTAGATATATCGCTTTATAAAAACTTGACAAAATGTGCAGTTTATTCACTGATGTACAGTGATATAGGATAATCAGTGTTTTTAAATATAAATATAATTTATTGCTGTAAATAATTGTGTAATGTGTACTTGAATATTTCAATGTGTATTTTTGATACTGAGTAGATGCTAAGTTGTATTAAAATTGTAGAGAACAATGAATTTCTTGTAAAATATTCAATGAAAAAATATCAGAGATACATCTGACACCTTTATGTGTTTCTGACTGAACTGATGATACAGTGTTCTCCACAACACAAAGCAATAACCAGGTATTTTATTTGATGCCATGCTTATGGTCACAGCAAACTGATGAATTAAATGTTGAACATACATGCTTAAATAGAGTCATTAAAATATGTTTTCATTTAAATTGTACACTACATTTGCATAAGAAATGTGTACACAGAAATTTTGAGCATTACATGCAAATATAAAAACCCCTATGCCATCAGATAAATATATGGATATAGAAGTATATAGGCTATAGGCTATAAGATTCTGTGTCAAAAAGATTCTGTACCCATGCTCATCAAAATCTTTTTCACAAATACAAGGATAGCTATGAAGAAAAAGGAATCTTACCAAATGCAGTATGTCTACAGACCCTCATGTTCCATCACGATTACTGTAACTCCAACACTTTGGATGTTTCCTAATCACATCTTTGCAAGGAATGAACTGTAGTCTGGTCCCACCCTGATACTATATATCTGGCACAGGAAGTAAGGAATAAGCCCAGGAATAAACTGAAACTGGAGCCAACGCTTCCTGCTGACAGAACTGTATCACTCACAGAGCAAAGTAGAGAGCAGCCTCCCCACTATAACACTCCCAGGGCTATTAGAGAGGATATCCTGTCCACTGTCCAAGCTAGAAGCCTTTGCTCAAATTCATCTATAATCACATTAATTAGTGCATAGTTCCAAGAGATATTCTTAAATTGCATTTTGTGATATTATAGATGATATAGCAGTGATAAAAGTTTCTAACCATAGAAACTTACATGGTCTACTGACTTCAACTGATTTAAAAGCGTGATTAAAATATGATTCCCTTAATAATTCTCAAAATATAAAAGTAAAAATGCAAATTTAAACAACAAAAACTTCACTTTGCCTACAATGCAAATTTTATTTTCAGTTTTAAACACAAAAACAAAACATCTTTTGGCTTATAATTTGTTTGGGCTACTAAGAAAAATTAAATGCATTTGAAATTCAGCCACTGAATAAGCATGATTCTGATCATGCATAGTGGATTATTATTACTTGAACTTTATCTGATTGTAGATTCACCACCCACCCCCTATTTTGGTACACAAAATTAAGTCATCTGTGTGCCTTATATGCGTGTTGGAATTGCCAGAACATATTTTACTGTTTAATGTATTTAATTTTCATCACGGATCAGCTAATACTAAATTATTGAGTCCCTACAACAGGTGTGTTGCTTAGCACATAGACGAAACAATTGGCGACTCTTATTTAAGTTAATAGATGGTTTTAGGTTATCTATTTTAATGGTACTGCATATCTGGTACAGTAGTTTCTTCTTCTTGACACCTTATTTATGTGTTTCAACAATTGGGATCTTCCAGTCAAGTACATGAGCAAAAAAAGGCTTCTTTTGGCTGGCCAGCTTGGTGACGCAGCAAATAGTAGAGATGAATAGTACTCTGTCATTACTAGAAGTTGATAAATGTATAGATCCAGAACAAGAAGACAAGAAACAGAATTTCATGTGCACCACTCATAAAAACTGTATACTTATCAGTAGTGGAAGACGTATTCACATGCTTTTCTTAAATAAAAGTACCAACATGGTGAAGTAAAAATTAAAGTTCTGTAAAAGTTAAAGTAAAGTTCTGCATGAAAAATCCTTTTTCAGTAAATGTATGCAAGTATTAGCAGCACAAGTTAAAAGTATTAATGTAAAAGTACTGCTTTGGTTTCTCTGACTGTTAAGACTATTATCAAAGACATCATTACATTATTAATACTGAAGCATTAGTGTGTAATTGTTGTAGATGCTGGACGTGGAGCTAGTTTGAACTACTATATATACAGTTATATACTATACAAGGACACCAGATACAGTGGATATAAACTACACACCAGACCAGTCAAGCCAGACTGTTGTAACTCATTCAGAATGAGGCCTGGCATTGTCCTGCTGAAATAGACAAGAGGTCCCTTGGAAAAGAGGCTGTCTTAATGACAAATAGTAACTGATCTGTGCTGGTCCTGTGGGGTCCTGATAATCAGATAACGGAGTAAAGAGGACTAACAAAAAATGTGGAGGAACTGTAATTGTAATCTAGTCTGTAATTGTATAACTACAAATTGCATCTATATGGAAAGTGGAATTGAGAACACAGACAACAAGTGAAGAGAAAAGGAGGTGGTTATAATGTTATGCCTGATTGTTATAGATCACCCATGCCATGGGCACTGAAGCAATCACAGATGCTGGTTTTTGCAGTTTTTGCAGTCTGGGTGTTTCTATGTCCGTCATGGTAGCATGAAAGTTTCTCAAACAGTACCACCTGAGGACTCGATGGCCACACACATTCAGCAGTGTTTTCCACCCTTGGCCTTTAAGATTTCCCCCAACTCCCTAAAACATTATATTATGAACTGTAGAAAGCTAGAATGCAAATGAAATGGGTCCTATCATTTATCTGAGATCCCACTCTAACTAAACTTGAAACACCATGCCCATGTCCTACGGAGTATGGGATTTTCATTCTCATTACTTTCTGCACAGACCTTGTATACCAGTCTATATCAGTCTGGCCCTACAAGCAGCTATTGTGCTATGAACTCCTGGTCAGTGACGTCATGTTCCTCTAACTCAAATATTAAAATATTACAAATTATGATCAAATTGTTTATATCAACTGTGATATAAGAAGAAAAATTCGATACAAGCATGTTGAAAAACAATGAATGGAAATTTAACTACAAAATATGATTTAATATTAATATAAAAATATTACATCTTTTTTAACCTTGTGGAATCTTGTGAAATCTTTCAATTTATGATACGTCCATATTTTAACTAACACATATGCTTCATATGTCTGCAATTTCTATAAAAGCTTAAGTGCCTCTGTTATACTGAAAATATCTACTTACAAAAATCATTCTATCCAGAGCTGGATAACAAAAAAGTTACATTACAAGTGATCTGCACTATATGGCCAAAAGTATGTGGACACCTGTCAATCACAGTCATATGTGGGTCTTCCCCAGTTAGTGCCATATAGCTGAAAGAACACAATTGTATAGAATGTCTTTGTATGCTGCAGCATTACAATTCTCCTTCACTGGAACTAAGAGGCCTGAACGTTTTGGAGCATCACAACGCCTCTGTGTGGTATGTCAACTGTGTACCAGGCCTCCTCACCCAACATTGTTGCCAGACCTCACTAATGATCTTGTGTATGAATAGACAAATCCTCAGTCACAGTCCAAGATCTAGTACAAAGCCTTCCCAGAAGCATGGACGCTGTTATAATAGCAAAGCAGGGGCCAAATCTATATTATACACTCCTGATCGAAATCTTAAGACCAGCTAAAAAATGGGAAGAATTTGCATTTTGCACCACTGGATCTTAAGAAGGTTCTAAGCAGAGCTTCACAATGCTAAAAGAAGAAATGG
>JAOVVG010000042.1:8174501-8185263 GCA_028566375.1 Leptodoras nelsoni | reverse complement strand
CTAGTCTGTGAAGGAGAATAGTGTGATCGATGGTGTCAAAAGCTGCACTAAGGTCGAGTAACACAAGCAAAGACACAGAGCCCTGATCAGACACATCTTTGCATCTTGGCTAAAACATCAAAAGTGTGCCTCCCTACAATTCTAAGACAGGCTATTGCCCCAGAGCTGATGTTGAGTCCTCATTTATCTAGTGGACACCAAGGAAGCTCCTATTATTTGATGACCAGGCATGTGTGGTGGTACATATGTGACTGTTTGGACAATAAATTAGCAAAAGCACTCTTCATGTAAGAGTATTCCTTGTACAACATGGTTAGTAGTGCTCAACAGATTTGTCTACTATGACAAAAGGGGCCAAAAAAGTTATAGTTAAATATTTTTCTCTCCATAATTTTTTTAAGTATTGTAAGTTAGGATTGTGATAAGTGATATTATTATTAAGTGATAAAGAACAAAACATCATACAGTACCTCTAAGACTATCAATAGGCCAATAGATAAATGCTTATGTAAAATAGTTGTAGAGTAGTACTTGGCCACATTGATTTTTTCAAAGTAGCTCTCAGAGAAAAAAAAAAGTTTGGAGACCCCTGGCCTAGGACCTTGAACATCAGACTGAATAACTGGAGCCTACTGATAAAAACACCTATGCATATGCTAATCTAATTTCACAATGATAAAAACTACACATACGGTTTGATCAGAGACTGTGAATAAACTTTCTTAGTCAGGCTAGTACCGCCACTTTTGTAGGCTAGTTTCCCCCTGCTAATTAGCATGAGTTAACATTCTTTACATGACTTTATTACCTCATTTTCACTAATTTCTTCTTCAACACTTTAAGTCAAACTGTAGGGTATTGTTTTGCATAAACATTTTATTATAGCCTACTGCAGTAGGGAAATAAATGAGTCACTTGAATGTGGGTTCTTAAGTTGGTGTTAGGTTTTGGGATTGCAAAGCATTTAAACATGGATTTTTTTCTCTGACAATTCAACAGGTGTCATATTTTTGCAGATAAGGCCACGGGGTGACATCCGTGGACTGCGCTTCTCGCTCTCCTCCAGTCTCTTCCTCCATCTTCTTGTGCTGTGTGTGTGCCACTCTCGGCCCTAAAAAGCAAAGTCCTAAAATTCAGATTAAACCCTTCATATTTCATGGTCTAACTTGTAAAGTCTACAAGTCTCTATGATCCCATTAGGTAAGAAAAGTCATATGAATGTGTGGGATGTTTTTACTTTCCTGTGATGTGGATGACAAACACACCCAAAGCACATCTGTTCAGCAGTCCTTACTAACTGCTGTAGCTGCGATAGCTGAAGTCATATGCTTACATCAAGAGGATGTCTTTTCCCAGGAACTTCATATCTATTTCAGCAGGGCAATGCCAGGCCTCATTCTGTGTGCGTGATAACAGCATGGCTTGACTGGCCTGCCTGCAGTTCAGATCTTTCTCCTATTGAAAATGTATGGCGCATCATGAAGAGGAGAATACTCCGAGACAATGGTTACAACAGACTGCTGAGCAGCTCAAGTCTTCTATACAGCAAGAGTGGGCAAAAAGTCCAACCGCAACATTTAGTATCTTCAAATCCCAAATGATTAAAAAAGTATATTTTAAAAGAAAGATGATGTGACCTAGTGGTCAACATGCCTCTGTCCCAATTTTTTTTGTGTGTTAGCCATCAATTTCTAAATTTCTGTTTATATTTAACAAATAGAATAAAGATCATCATTGAAAGCACTGAAAATCTACCATGAAACAGAAGGTGCTGGAACACCAATGTCACTGTCTACAACCAAGCGAGTTTTAGATCATCATTGACTGAGAGCTTGCCAAATTCAACACCTTCAAGCTTGACTCAAGCTTGTAGCTGACCACATGGCCTTCTGGAAGAAAGTTTTATGGTCAGATGATACAACGATTGATTTGTTTGGCCACAATGAGCATAAGAATGTTTGGAGGAGGAATGGTGAGGCATTCAAGCCTAAGTAAATTGTACCAAGTGTATTGCATGGTGGTGGTACAATCATGCTTGTGCTGCCAGTAGAACTGGTAGCTTGCACAAAGTTTATGGAACAATGAAGAAGACGGACTACATCAGAAATCTTCAGCATAACCTCAAACCATCAGCTAGATGGTTGAAACCTGAACACAACTGGGCGTTCCAACAGGAAAGTCACACCAATCAGAGCACTTTATACCAATTATACCACTTCCTCCTACCTAAACTGTTAAATTAGCACCCTAGACACAAGACAGGTTGGGTCCATTGATTTATGATGTTGGTGTCATATTCTGCCATTTGGATTGCCTCCAACAATCATGCAATTGTGAAAACCACAGAGATCACTTTTTTCCACATTCTATGTGTTTAATGTGGACGTTACCCAAAACTGTTTATCCCTATCTGCAGAGTGATACAGCTGGTGGAGCTTGCGAGACACACACCCATCTACAGTGGTGCCAATAACCAGGACTGGTCAATGCAACTCCCAGATCTTGGCCACGCCTTCACCGATGTGCAGAAAGTGCACTCTATTCTCCAGTGGTTGATGGTGGGAGAGAGACACAGAACAGATCATTGATCTGGCAGTACTGTAGCAATTTTTCTGCTCAAGTGGCACCACTGCCACTGGCCAACATCTCTTGATGAAGCTTTGAAAACTGGCAGAGGATCAGTTGCTGGTGCCTACTGGTTAAAACGTCTGTAGTATCTTCCATTTCCAGCTCCCAAGGGCTGAGGTGCTGGGGCCCCAAAACCAGCACCCTGGACCGGTTTCCTATCTCGCTTCTTCTCCCCTGCCTCACTAACATTTGTGCCCACCATAGCTGGGGCAAAGCCAAAGCAGGTGTGTTGATGCTGAGGGGTAAGCCAGGCATATCCAGAATCAGGGCTCCTGCATAGAGGTATGATTCAGATCCCTGTAGCACCTCAGGTCACCCCAATTCAGCAGGAACATACTGCATACACGTGAGGAATGTGTACTGCATTCATCATTTGTACATATCAGGGCTTGGTGGATGGGCTTGGTGGATGTGTGGTTAGACTTCAGACCACCAAAGCCTGATTCACTGTGAGGCTTTGGAAAGTGCATGTTTGTGCAAAGGTGAGGTATGTGCACAGAGATATTCATGAGTATCCACTGGTGCCAATGATTATTCATTTCCAGGGACAAAAGCATAAAGTTGGGGCAACATTCTTTCTGCCTCTCATCCAGTCACTAATTATTGGGTTACTAAGTCACTAAGGTTTTAGGCATTAGTAACAGAAATGTTTATGGATGGGGCCTGCAGTAGTGTGATTGTGAATGTCTTTGGGGATTTGGGGATTGTGAATGTCTTGGAGCAGTCGCATGACAAGACAATGAAGCATGAGTTATTGATGGTCAAAATTGATTGAAAGCAAGCCTGAGTGAATTCTTTAGTCACATTCTTTGAAAACAATTTATTAGGGATTAACTTGATTCACATTAGTGTTTTCCATCCACTGATGGGGTGGTTGAATGGTTTAATTGAATGCTTAATTCAGAATTAATTGAATACAAAATTCAGTATGTTCTGCAGCTGAGAGCAAAGCTTCACAGCTTAAGATGCTTTGAGGTTACACAGTGTGTAAGAGAAGTCATTAAATTAAGTAAATTCTTTGAATGTTTTGGAAAAGTCATGAAATTTTATTTTGTTGTATATAAGCCTACTGAAATGAAATTATGTTACTGTGATCTTCCATGCATTATGTTTCATTGCGTGAAGCTGCAATATGATAGACTTTCCATGTGAATTGACATAATACCCCATCAGAAAAGGAATGGAAAAGGTTCAAATTCATATAATCATTAGGCCCAATCTGTGGATGAACTTAAAATGTTTTGTGGGTTCAGGGGGGAATCATTTGCAGGCCAGACAGATGGCCTGGCCTGAGTAGGATGTAGCAGCAGGATTGTGTGTGAAAATCCTAGATGAAAATATTCATCTAGCACCAACAACCATGCCACAGTTAAAGTCACAGAGTTCATACCTTTTCCCTATTATGATGTTTGATGTGAACATTACAGTGGCTCTTACACTGTATCTCTCATGCATTGTGTAGCTCTTATACATTTTGCTGCCACCATGTGATTGGCTGATTGGATAATTGCATAGGTGCACAGGTGTTCCTTGTAAAGTTGATGGTAAGTGTATGAGTTCATTCAAAGTTGTGGTAGTGGTAGCTTAGTGGTGCTCATTGGTTAAGACATTGGACTACTGATGAGAAGGTCATGAGCTTAATTCCCAGCACCACCAAGCTGCCACTGTTGGGCCCTTAACCCTCAACTGCTCAATTGTATAAAAAGCAGATAAATGTAAGTCACTCTGGATAAGGATGTCCGTAAATGTAGTAAATTAATAAATTGTTTAATTTGGTAAATATATTAATAAATTGGTCTCAAATTAATCAAATTCCACCACTTAAATTTGCATATTAAATTTAACTGAACCATTCCCCTGCCAATATTACAGATCAAATTGTTTACATCAGATGCTGTGAGATAAGAACCAATATAAGATGCAAGAATGTGGAGAAATAATGAACAGTAACACTTTAATATAATAGAAAACATCACAACATTTTTATGCTTACAGTCTTTAAATTTGAGACACACCCATATTTTAACAAACGCAAATGCATCATGTGTCAGTAATTCACATAAAACTGAAGTGCCTCTGGTAAACTTAAGAAGCATAAGATTTGCTTACAAAAAAATGCATTCTATCCAAAGCTGGATAATAAAATTATTCATTACATTATGAGTAATCTGCGCTATGTGGACAAAAGTATGTGGACACCTGACCATCACACCCATATGCAGATCTTCCCCAAATTGTTGCCACAAAGGTGAAATCTTTGTATGCTGTAGCATTACAATTCCCCTTCAGTGGAACTAAGGGGCCTGAACCTTTTCCAGCATGACAATGCCCCTGCGCAAAATTACCAGGGTTAGAGTGGAAGAATTCAAGTAACCTCCACATAGCCCTGACCTGGGATGAACTGGAACTCTGACACTGTGCCAGGCCTCCTTGCCCAACATCAGTGCCCAAACTCACTAATGCTCTTATGGCCGAATGGGCAAATCCTCAAAGTCATGTTACAAGATCCAGCAGAAAGTATTCCCAGAAGCATGGATGCTGTTATAAAAGCAAAGAGGGGACCAGCTCCATATTAATAGTTTGGTTTTGGAAGGAGATGTTCAACAAGAACATCTGGATGTAATGGTCAGATGTTTACACAAATTTGGCCATACAGTTTTTATACACATTAGTTCTTGGTGAGTTCACCAAAATAATTCTCCAGGACACCGTCAACTTCCTCTTCCTCATAATCCCGTACCTGGAATACCGAGTTGCCCAACTTGCCCTCAGCACGCTGTATCATAGCAGACAGCACTAAAGAACCAAGGATATTAAGTGACATTAAAAAAACAGATATTATTCATTGAATCCTACACTGAAGTGTTTAAATGTTGGTCTGATGATAACTGGACGCGAGAGAAACAGGTGCTAATAAGCTGTGAAAGCTGAATGTTCTGAACAACTCCTCAGAAAATATTAAAGTAGTACACTAAGACTTGAAGAGTAATCAGATTACCTTTCCCTGATGAGGGTCGGAAAAGGCAGAGAATTCTTTTTTTCACAGCCATGGCTTGACCGAGTTCATAACCCATACCAAAAGATGGTTGGGTAACTTCAGCAACTACAACTAGGAAGGTAAACAAAGTTAAAAAATAAAAGCCATTTACCATAGTCATTCATAAAAACTGGTCTGCGCAAATTAACATTCTTTCTGAAAATAAGCATGAATATCTTTACTGTCCTGTGCTTTAATGGGTGCTAATAGATTTGTCTCCAACGTCTTATGTACAGCGACACAATATTGGCACTGTGAATCACAGGTTTCACTCTGCAATTAACTGTTTTTACCAGAGGGCAAAATTTTTTTATTTCTGCCTGTTTTGTGCTGCACATGCATGAAATATATTTGTCACAAATTAGTGGTTGAAAGTATTCTGTTTGTTTGTTTGTTTATTGGTTTTTAAATGTCATTTCAGCATCAATGGCTATTCTAATGACAAACACAAGGTTACATTGATTGTCTTTCATCAGTACACAAGTTCAGCTTTCAAACACACTAATGGGGCAATTTTGTACAGTGCCTTGCAAAAGTTTCCATACCCCTTGAACGTTTCCACATTTTTTCACATTACACCCACAAACTTAAATGTACTTTATTGGGATTTTATGTGATAGATCAACACAAAGTAGCAAGCAATTGTGAAGTAAAAAGAAAATGATACATGTAGTACAGTGCAAAAGTTTTAGGAAGGTGTGGAAAAAATGATGTAAACTAAGAATGCTTTCAAAAATGGAAGAGTTAATAGTTTATTTTCATCAATTAACCCAATTCAGTGAATGAACAGAAGAGAAATCTAAATCAAATTAATATTTGGTGTGACCACCTTTTGCCTTCAAAACAGCATCAAACCTTCTAGGTACACTTGCACACAGTTTTTGAAGAAACTCGGCTGGTAGGTTGTTCCAAACATCTTGGAGAACTAACCACAGCTCTTCTGTGGATGTAGGCTTCCTAAAATCTTTTCATGTAATCCCTTATCATGTAATTCCAGACTCGATGATGTTGAGATCAGGGCTCTGTGGGGGCCATATCATCACTTTAAGGACTTCTTGTTCTTCTTGATGCTTAATGACATTGGCTGTGTGTTTGGGGTCCTTGGTTGTCCTGCAGAATAAATTTAGGGGCCAATCGTACGCTTCCCTGATGGTGCTGCATTATGGAAAAGTATCTGCCTGTATTTGTCAGCATTGAGGACACCATTAATCCTGACCACATCCCCAACTCCATTTGCAGAATTGCAGCCCGAACCTTGCAAGGAACCTCCACCATGCTTTGCTGTTGCCTGCAGACGCTAATTATTGTAGCCCTTCGGTGGACAACTGCCTTCTGTTACAGCCCAATATTTCAAATTTTGACTCATCAGTCCAGAGCACCGACTGCCATTTTTCTGCACCTCAGTTCCTATGTTTTCGTGCATAGTTGAGTTGCTTGGCCATGTTTCCATGTCGGAGGTATGGCTTTTTGGCTAAAATCTTCCATGAAGCCCACTTCTGGACAGTAGATGGGTGTACCTGGGTCCCACAGGTTTCTGCCAGTTCTGAGCTGATGGCACTGCAGGACATCTTACAATTTGAAGGGCAATAAACTTGATGTGTTTGTCATCTGCTGCATTAAGTTTTCTTGGTTTCACGGTGGGGATGGTGTGTTCAGGGTGATGTGCGGTGTTAGGTTTCTGCCACACATAGCGTTTTGCATTTAGGCCAAAAAGTTCAGCTGACCAGAGCACCTTCTTCCATATGTTTGCTGTATCCCCTGCATGGTTTGTGGCAAACTGCAAATGCCTCTTGGCTGCTTTCTAATTAGTTCTCTAATTAGATTAATTCTCTAATCTCCTTGCCTGGGCTGTCAGTTTAGGTGGACGGCCATATCTTGGTAAGTTTGCAGTTGTTCCATACTCATTCCATTTTCAGATGATGGACTGAACAGTGTTCTGTGAGATGTTCATAGCTTGGGACATTTCATGATGCTGTTTGTTCACTAATGTTCTCTAACAAACCTCGGAGACCTTCAGAACAGCTGTAGTTATACTGGGATCAAATTACACCCAGGTGGACTCTATTTACTAATTAAGTGACTTCTAAAGGCAGTTGGTCACCCTGGATATTATTTAGGGGTATCAGAGTACAGGGGGCTGAATACACTTTACAGATTTTTATTTATTAAAACTTTTAAAAACTACGTATCATTTTCTTTTCACTTCATAATTACTTGCTGCTTTGTGTTGGTCTATCATATAAAATACCAATAAAATACATTTAAATTTGTGGGTGTAATGAGAAAAAAAATTGAAAAGTTCAAGGAGTATGAATACTTTTGGAAGGCTCTGTATGTCCAATTCACATAAGTTGCATGTCTTTGGACTGTGGGAGGAAACTGGAGTACCTGGAGTAAACCCACGCAAACACAGGGAGGACATTCAGACTCCGCGCAGAAAGAACCCAGACTGATCCCACCTGGGAATCAAACCCAAGACCTTCTCGCTGTGAAGTGCTACTCACCAAGCCACCGTGCTGCCCCCATATGAAAGTAGACACTCCAGGCTTTAAGAATGTGCAAATTTACAAATGTATTTATTTTTTTACATAGCCTTCTCAGTCTAAACGCTGTATATTTATTGTCGGATCTGTACAGTATTTTACAACAAAAAACCTTTAGTGTTGCTGTCAATTTTTTACCAATGTTATAATGGAGAAGTGTGAATTGTTTGTCCAGTGGAGGGCTCACAACCATTTCCTGAGTAGAGCTGTGGCAATAATTAATTTGTTTATACAGATTTTATATACATTTTCAGATCAGTCGATTTCTATTCCACTGGTACAATGGAATGCCAGTGTACTGTCAGAAAGTGTTAAAATAATATGATAAATAACTACTGGTTAAAGTACGAGTACCGAAAGAGGTAAACTTAATTATATGTTCCTTAGCCTTCAATAGAGTCTCATATTTCTTAATCAAAACCATCACCTAAATCTCACCATCAGATTGAGCCAGCCACTCCATATCCCGGTCATAGATAGCCTCGTCTCCTCCCTGTAGAGCCTCTTCACCTGAGTCAAATCAACAAATCAAGTTTATTCATTAAAAGAATTGTTCAGCCAAGTTTTGCACTGGAGCTAAATTATTAAATGTTATTAAGGAGTAATGTAGAAAATCTAATAAAAAAAATTAGCTCAAAAGCATAAGAGTGCAAACCACAAAAATAAGACACAATAACTAAATTTATACATGTTCAGACTGATTTCCTTAAAATGTCACATCCTTTGAATGTTTATCCTAAACAGTTCTGTTCTGTCTGAGACCCTCAGCCGGTCCCCAGCTTTATCCATCACAACCAACACAACCTTCACCTTGCTTGATGCCAAAAATAAACATATAAACAGTTTGTGCAGAGAAAATGGTGGATCAATCCCACAATGCAACACAAACCCACTTATGGGTTTATTCTGTTATTTAATGTTATTTTTACCTCTTGCCTCTTACTTATCCTGAGCCGAAAAGCGTACTTTTGAGGCCTGTGTGTACTGATTTAAGCATGTAGTAGTGTATCACAATAGTAAACTGGACAACTCTTCCATAAAGTGTAGTCTGAAATAGATGCCTTCACAACTGCAGAGCAAAACTCCAGACACAAGCATGGCTTGGCTAATCATGTACATCTGGAGTGAGGGGGGAGAGATAAGCTGTCCCGGTTGCTGCTTTAAGGTTAGTTGATGACAGCGTTGATAGATTTGTGTCTGCTCATATATGACGATACACCACATGAACAAACAACAAAGCTGACAGTAATGTGTAGATGTCTGTAGGTCCCAGCACTAACAGTGACCCCTTAGGAAGCCGTGTTTACCTTTCTCAGATATATCATCGTGGCTCAAAACTTGTCCATAAGTCTCCAATTTCTTCACAATTTTTTGATAAATCTGCACATCCTGCCCTCCTCCCTTGATACTTCCACAAAAATATATATTCATCGCGTGGAGACTTAAGAAAAAGGGGCAGCAAACGTAAATGTAGCTCTGTCTGTAAAACCCCGCTGTTTTACAGTCTCCGTCTTTCAGGTTTGTTGATGAGTGCCGCCTGGTGGCAATTAAGCGCCATCGCGCCACATTACACCGTATAAACAGCTGTTTGCAGGATTATATTAATAATATATTAAAATATTAAAATTACTTTTAAAAAGCGGTAACGGTAGCGATTTATTAAACTATTTACTGATAATTCAAAACGATGAACGGAGCACTCATTAATTTGTCCAGTTGTCGTGACGCAGAGACGTCATTCTTACGTAATTTCCGCTTCCGTGAGGAAGAAAATGATGCATTTTCAGCTTCTACTGGATCCTTAAGTGTTTGTTTATAGCGATAAAGCAAATATCTGCGAAAGTGACAAGTGATAAGCAAGACTCGACAACGCTGATATAGGTATTAAGTCATATAAAACAGCCCGTGATCTTGTATTTCGATACGCTTTCGGTGCTGCTGAGTGATTAGAGTTGTGTTCTTGTTAGCCTTAGCAACCGCTTTAAGTGCACTGTGTTTCTCCATAACTCTGCTCTTTTAAGACGCGGTGTATTTACTGGACGCAGGGAGAGCTCTGAACCCGTGGATGGAAGTGGAGAGGACCCGGGTCATGGGTCCAGAAAGAGTGTTGCCGAGCTCGGAGGAGGAGTTGGGGCAGGAGCGACTGTCGGAGCCTGCGGGTGATGAGTGGAGCGGTGAGGACGGCGAGGAGGAGGACGGAGCCCCGGGGGAGGAAGAGGAAGACAGCGCGGGTTATTATTATCAACCACTGAACCAAGAGCCTGAAGGAGTTTCCAACACACCGCTGGATCATAACGACGAGGCGACACAAGCCGATCAGCTGCAGGAGAGAATAGAGGTAGCGCAGAGCTCATCGTGGCAAACATCTTCATCCAACTTCTCTGCTTAGACTCATTTATTCCAGTTAGCTAGACGATCTGCCTGTCATTTTGAGGAATTGTGCATGTTATTGATTTAATCTCCTTTTTAAAATACTTCACACCTTCTCATTCAATGTGTTTTCTTTATTTTCATGACTATTTACATTGTAGATTCTCATTGAAGGCATCAAAAC
>JAOVVG010000042.1:8159966-8170371 GCA_028566375.1 Leptodoras nelsoni | reverse complement strand
TCATGTGTTTGTTTTTTGTATGTTTAATTCTATTAATATTGTTCATATATATATATATAGGCGGTATATTATAATACTTATATTTTATAGTTGTTATAAAGTATGTATTGACAATCATGTTCACACAGGCCATGGGCTTGTTCCTGCCTCAGCCTCCACCTCCAGACAGCGATGAGGAGGAAGATCCTGAAGGAGCTGCTGCATGCCAGAGCCGCGCGTCTATTCCTATGGATCCTGGTAATATACACTCAGATAAACTACTGAAAGACCCAGTCGTACTGTTCCATGTTTGCTAATAGTTAGCACTGTTCACAGATCATGTTGAGCTCGTGAAAAGGACCATGGCAGCAGTGAACTTGCCGTCTCTGGGGATCCCTGCCTGGGCTCGTGAGATTTCAGATGACCAGTGGAAAGACATGGTGCAGAAGACGCTTCAGACTAGGCAGAGCTCAGCCGGCCTGTTACTGCAACGCAAATGAAACCACCTAAGCCGTTGATCATATTCTCCTTGCAGCTCACATTTGCATCCCTAATAAAGCATCAGATGAGACTGTACGATCATATGATTAAGGTTACAAAGAGCAGTTGTTTATTATTATAAGCATAGTCTGAAAAGTAAGGAAATTTGTGTTTGGTAGATTATTTCTTCATATCCTCTCAGCTATTGCCAAACAGCTTATTCTGCCATTGACTCGTTTGGTGTTTGGTGGACTGGAAAATTGAAGTTTGAAGAAACAAGACATATTGGCAATTTAACAATTCATTTAATAAACAGCAGCGTCAGTAGCGTGTAGAACCATACACAGCCACAGCAGCCTGGCACCTCCTCCTCATGCTGGTCACCAGCCTACTCACACACTGCTGTGGGATGGCATCCCATTCTTTAAACAGCATTTGTCACAAGTCAGCCAACATGGTTGTGTTGGTCACTCTGGCACGAACAGCACGCCCAACTGATCCCTCAAGTGTTCAATGAGGTCAGGACTGCTGGCAGGCCATTCCATCCTCTCCACTCCCAAATTCTGGAGAAATTCTGATGAACCCTGCTCTGTGGGGGCAAGTGTTGTCATCTTGGAGAATAGAGTTAAGTCCCAGACTGTGGAGATATGGGATTGCCACTGGTTGCAGAATTTCATGATAAGCTGTTTGGCAATGGCAGAGAAGATTTTTCAAAAAAGATTTTGCAAATTTTTCATGGGTGCAACCCACATTCTCAGCTCTACTGCTCATCCCACAAATGCATGTTCCTTACTTAACAGGCTTTTCTAAGGCTTATTGCCAAGAAGCATTTTTACAACAAAGAAATAATCTACCAAAACCTTACTTTTTGTGCTATGTTTATAGTATTTGTGTGAAAGGAATGCACCTGATACCAGGATGCACAGAATACAGAATTTTGCAGGGTGACATATGCCAGGATAGTTAGTGTGGCTACGAAACATTCCCTTCTTAACTTCTGCTAAAGTTTTAATATGTTGGTGTATTTAACTGCACTGTAAAATTGATTCACTTAGGCATGTTTTATATCTTTTTTTCTTTTCCGTATCATCCAGTTTAGTTTATTTCCATATTATAAAATATTTGAGTGTCTCCCACTAATGATAAAATTAAGTGACTTCAAAAAACCTTTTGCATCTTATTGATGCATGTCCTGCACATTGAGAAATGTATTTTTCCTTTTGTCTTTCATTTTTAACTTTATTTTTGTTCTGTACATACATGAACATCTGTACAAAATATGACTTTCATAGTATGTAATGCTCTGCCTAATTAAAGTACAACATATGTACATATGACCTGGAAAGCAGTTTAAGATTAGTGTTGGCCTTGGGAAAGAGGGATGGGGAGAGAAAGGGGGGAGGGGGTGGTGAAGGGGTGAAGAGACCCATCCTTTCATAAATTTCTTTTATAGTGCATGTAGCTGCCAGACAACCACCACATGTTCTGTCTACAGCCAGTGCCAGCTTGGATGCAGGATTTTTGATGCAAAAATTTTGATGTTCCCTCAAAGTGAGCTGGATGCTCTCTCTGTGCTAGATTATTTTGCCAATTACATAAATCCACAGCGTTTCCCATCCAGTTCTTGTGAAAACTGAGATTATTTCAAGTGCTTTTGCAGGTAAACCTTGTAGCCAAGCATCACATCAAGTGTTTCACTGTCTGGCAGCCTACTCAAGGATCACCCAGACAGTGAAACACTTGATGTTACAAGGATATTCTCTGGGAATGAGCAGAATGAGTAATAATAGACAAAGAAGGGTTCAATAGGTGAAGGAAAATTAAAGAAAACATGATCTCTAAAAGGTGTAAGGAAATTTTTTCAGGGATGTGACAAGCAAAGCTGCAAACCTAAGCAATATACATAATATACAATTATTTGGAGTAATAACTGCAGCCTGTCGGTTACCCATATACCCACTGCTTGGAAAGTTAAACAAGCATTTCTTTTCCACTTTACAGTAATAATAAGGATTGAATAGCATTCATCAAGGACTTTCAAGTGCATCTCTTTTTCTCTATTGTCTTCTTTCCAGAAATATTGCTTAGGCTCTTAAAAGATGCATAACATTAATGCAAAAGGTGGAGGTGAGTGAAGGATGCTATGCTAATGTTTCCCACTTGACAAGGCAGCTGTCTATAAATAAGAAGGTTACAATTAATATGTTAAGAAGGGTAGGCTATACGATAAAAATAGTTGTTTAAAGGGAATTGTTAGAATTTGTTGGTAATTGATTAAAAAACGGAAACATTACAAATATTTAACCACACATCGTGGAACCATGTGTAATTATTGGTAACTTGTGGATACATTGTTTTGAGGTACAGAACATTGAGATACAGCATTTGTCTGAAGAATGATACTTAAATATGGAATGGTCTGCTGGTGTTTTGAGAGGTCAGCACTTTCATTCAGCACCTTACAGTGGTTGGGTTCTCAGTTCACCAGTAAGGCAGGAAACAGACTAAACATTAAATCCTGTGTTGACAGTCAGCATAAATGTGACTACACGCATAAATAAAATCATAGCCATTCTACTGCAGAGCAAGGCTTTCAGTTCATACACTTCAGACTGCCACTAGCACATGCATTTGGACCATGAAACCTAGCTAATTCCTTTAAGTCAGTCACAGAGCTGATGACAAACGCTTCAACTTATGACATCTAAGAAGGAAGCATGATGCCTTGTCTTGAGGTATTTTTCATATACATTTACACAATTATATTTTACTTTAAACTTATTGCATGAGGACACCATGTATTATCAACAGCTAGGTTCTAGAGGAAACAAACAGCTCTACAGATCCTGTAGACTGCCTGTGGTAATTCTGATAGCAGGTTTACATTCATATGTATCACACTGTCCCACAAGAGCAAGGCAACATGATCCAGAAATAAAGACTTATACTCCCTAGTTTCTAAACCTGGCTCAAGCAAATGCAGTGTCAGTGGGTTGCTCATTATCTTTTAGACAACACAGTCGGTTGCCTAAGTGAATACGGATGTACGGGACAAGTGAAGGGAAAAGCAAGTTTTTGTCTTCTTTAAAAGCAGGCCAAAAGAGATGAAGACAAAATATAGAACAATAAAAGTATCACAATAAAGAGGAAACCTTGTTTTGAAACCTAAATTGTGGTGGTACAATTCAAATACTGTTTTGCATGATTGTTTTCTGTGATTTGGCATTGCTAGTGAAATGAGGGAGAGAGAGAGAGAGAGAATGAATGGGAGCTCTTTACAATTACGTGCTGGCCAGGATTTTGCAGAAAGGCCTCTCCAAGAGGAAGTGAAGAAGGAAAGAGGCAGAGACAAAAGCAGGAAAGGAGGGGGGAGTATACAGCAGGTGACATTTCTGGACAAGTACAAGTGGGACAGTCTAGGCATGGTGCAGGTGACGGGTTGTGGTGTTCCTCAGTCAGAGGGCTTCCTGATTAGCAGTAAGGTACTCTTCTGCCCGCTTGTGGGCCTCCAGAGCCTTTATAGTATACACATCCTGTGGCAGCTCCGACTTCCGTCGCATCAGCACCTTGTCCTTCTTTATATCCTTCATTCCCTATAATGAATCAGACATTTGATGAAATCTTCTGCCCAAAATCACCTGCTGCAATATCCTTTGTCCCTGTACTCATCTCTGGTGCATGTCCACTCAACCTAGGGGTACCCATCTCCTCTTCTTCACGAGCTCACCCTCAACCATTCCCTCTACCCAATTAGTCTGGTTAACTGTAGATGTGTCAGTACTGTAATAATCAGTGGCATGCATGTTCTTGGTCTCTATGAAAATGTCATTCAGTATCATTTGTCTGCATGAGCTGCCAAGAGACCACGGACTCTTACTGTGCACACAACTCAAAATTCTGAACTTTTTCTACACAAAGTTAATAAATGAGGACCCTTGTGACCAGTAGCTGACAAACCATCATCAATGTGACATGTTTAGACCCAATATGGCAATATTGTTTGGTTATATAAGAAAAGAACAGAACACAACAGACCATGCTGTTATATAAATATAATCCATGCTAGGGTTGTGTGATATAGCAGAAAACAAAGAGAAGGACTGTTAGAGGATTATTTTTATTATTTTCAATTATTTTCATATAACTATACGGTTCATTGTATGTTATTCCTATTTACCGCAAGATTGCTCACAATTATAATTTTTTATTTAATATTAAACTAAACAACACACTTTTAAAACTGTTTATAGTTACATTTAATGGTATGGAATTGTTATTATTAGCGTTGATTATGTGGAGCGTCTGTGATACAATTCCCTGTGTATGAGCTATTGCTAATATATTACAGTTGGTGTATTAAAATAAATCCATCAGTTACATTACAATCGGAAATAGTCAGTCATGCTGCTATTTAAAAAAAAAAAGAATGCACCGCTTCATAATTGAGCATTGTGCTATAATTTATTTTATATGTTAAAGTATCAAGAAAAAGGTCTATTCATATTATACTCATGGAACACTTTATTAGGAACATCACACTTATACTGGGTATGGCCTTCCTTTCCTTCAAAACAGTCTCAGTTCACAAAAAATCCTTTGAGATTTTGGTCCATGTTGACACGATTATCACACAATACTTGCAGATTTTTCAGATGCCCTTTCATGCTGCTGATCTCCTTTTCTACCACATGCCAAAGGTTTTCTATTGGATTCACATCCACTGACTGGGAAATCCACTGAAGTACACCGAACTCATTGTCAGGTTCATGAAGCCAGTTTTCACCAGTTTCATATCTATATGATTTTATGCACTGCACTGCTAGCACTTGATTGGGTGATTATCTAATTGCATGAAAGTGTAGGTGTACAGGTGTTCCTAATAAAGTGCTCAGTAAATGTATATCAACATATTTACGTTGAATTTCAGTATTTTCAACTGAATGGTGGAATCACTTAAAAATGTAAAGTTTCTTGCTACACAAAGAGATGGCCGATAAAATAAATCTTCTATCCATACCTGTGAGGCCTCAGATTCCACAGTCTTCTTCAGCAGCTGGATGTCCTCAGCAGTGGGAGTCTCTGTCTCCATGGAATAATGAGGTATCCCTTGGTTTTCATTATATATTATATACTGCTCATGTACAGACAGAGACAAAAACACTTACAAACACATGCCCGCATGACCTTACATAGAAGAACTAAACTGAACAGAATGTTTATACTGCCCAGGATTACCGTGCTGCAGAAATAATTAAACTCTATTACATTTTACTAAAAGGAAGAATGACTGACCGCATCCTGAGGCAGACCAGGTCGGAGATTAGGATGGATCTTTGTAATCTGCCAAAATAAAAAGGTTATGGCATTTTAATTTTAAATGCACTCACACAGACCAAGACTTATAACATCTTAATTACACTGTATGATTGTTTTTTTTAAAGGCTTTTCCTCAGATTAAGGCCAAGACACTGACCAGAAGCCCTGTGATGATTAGATTTGTCCTGAAAAACAGCTGTAAGCATTAATTCAAGTACAAAAAAGCCAAATAAAACCCAAACCCACATACTTGTTTCAGTTACAATTTCATCAAAACATTTACCGGAGGAATATCCAATCTTATTCACGATAGAACAGTGTGGCTGTAAGTTTTCATTTCAGCTAAACAGGAACCACACCCAATTCCACCTGTTTTAATCACTTGACCTTGGCCTTCATTTGACTCAAAGGTGTGGATCCTGCTTGTTTGGAATTAAAATCTTTAGCTACACTGACCATCTGCTGATAAGTTTGGACACTGGTAATTTACAGTATAAAAGCCATTTGTAAAAACTAAGACAAATCAGCAATATGATAAATGTCAGCATTGATGTGGTTTCACTAACTGTGTAATACAATTATTCCTTGGTCTGAATGACACAGTAAGGTTCACATTCTCTACCTGAGGATTTTGTTTAGCAAGCTGTTCAATCTTGTGCCAGATCTCTTCCCGCTCCTTAAGTTTGTACTTCTCTCTGGAGAGGGGAAAAACAGAACAGTATACTGTGCATCACAAATAGAGATTCATATCAGAACTGCTCAGACAACTTAAAGGTATTTTTGGACATTGGAAAAAAAATTTCTTCACTCCTTACTTTTGCTTTTCGGCTTTGTACTGCTGAGTGCAATCATCAAATAGCTTTTGGTTCATCTCCATAAAGAGCTTCAGAGCATTGTAAATAAGACCATGGATTGTCCTGCAGCAAAAAAGTATGACTGTTACTATCGTTAACAAAACCATACTATAACAAGAACATTTTATAGGAATCATGCATGTTTATGTACTTCATTTTTTGGCTGTGCACACAATAAGATGATCAATCCTGTGTTCATGAGCAGAAACACTGCATGTAGGTTCCTTACTTGTTCCAGTGACTTTTGGAGTTCTTATAAAGAGCAGGAAACATGATGGGGAGAATTTTGGCAGCATTATCACTGATCAGACTCATGATATATTCATTGTTCCAGTAATACAGTGCCCTCTCAGCAACCTGAAGCATAAAGGGTCATTTTAGTTAACAAGTATGATAATAACAAAGCTTAGTTTAGTTGGGCTAGCCACCACAATACAGCATGGCCAGAAACAATGTTTGATTAAAGGCCTTCCTTCCATAAACAGTAATCTGGACAAGAAAGCTGGTAGCAGCTTTCTGATTGGGCACTCCAAAGTAGATCAACATCCAACATTTAAACAACAGGGAGTCAGTCACTGTTCCTGGACTGCAAAACTACAATAATGTAGCAAGTTGTAGAATGTGAAATATGACTACAATACTGGTATACTCATAAAATAATCAGAATTTGATCAAAATTTCAACCCAAAACAGTAGTTAGTAGAGCTGGTACACATGCATCTAACATTAGTATTACCACCAGAAGTACACCCTGTTGTTAGATAGCATGGGTGCTTACCTGAAAGTGTGGACTTGATACACACTTGGCTAGCTGTCTAAACAGAGGCTCCATAACTTTTACAAACTCTGAAGGCTCAATGACATCCAGGATTTCTTCCAACTCATTCAGGAACATCACCTCTTTAGGACTATGGGTCTTGGGCCAGAACTTCAAGAGTCCCATTATAACCTGAAGCACAAAAAGTTTATAAGAGCCTTATCATAGAATATGAAGAGAAATGCACCAAAATATACATTCCCATAAAACAAAATGCAGTTCAAAATGGTTAGCGCTGTAGAGGCTATAGCACTTACTGGTTCAGTGAGACTGCTGTCTTTTTCCAAAAACTGAACAACACAGTATGCCAGCTGCAGGAAAAGAAAAAAGACCTCATCTTATCACAAATACTAACTGTGGGCAACACCAATGAACCTTAAATAAGGCCCTGAGCAACTTGTACATTCTACATTTGTGTTTCTGCTATAAGTCTATTAATCAATCATAAAGTGTCAGTGTTGTGAGAAAAACAAAATTAAAATATTGTATATAAAAACTCTATTCCTTAAGAAGCACTGCATTAGATTTATTATGCAGTAGGTCAATAGAGCTTTTGCATCAAATATGAGCCTAACAAGGGAACATAAACATACCTGAGGGTGATAGACACTAAGTGACTTGACCTTGTGCAGTGGCAGGAGCACTCGAATCAGGAACATTTTGTGCTCCTCTTTTAAAGGCAGGGCAAAGCCATTAATTATACTGAGGGAAAGAAAAGAAAACATGTTCTGGTTTTGTGACATACTAAGTCCATTTAATTCAATACAGAGCAGAATGACCCTTAGGTTCGATTTATCACTGCACCACATTTGTTGCATGTGCTCACCTTCCTAGAATTTCCAAGAGCTCCGCAATACCATTGTGATGCTCTGTTTCATATATAAACCTGCAATAAGATCACCAAACAAATGAAAAAAATCTGCACATTGTAATCTATGCAAAGAATTTATAATAAAGTTTAAAACAATTTATTTCAATTGTAAGAAGCATTTCAAATCAAACAAAATCAAGAAAAAACAAAAAAGAGAAGGCTCCTATTATTTATGTACACAAACACATGCAGAGAATTTACCTATAGAATATGTTGTTGATCTGTCGACGGATATACGCTCTCAGTCCCAGAAACTTGCCATAAATCCTGTGTAGAATTGTTTTCAAGAAGTCCCGCTCTCTGGGGTCTTCACTGTCAAACAGCTCCAGAAGCTGCACAATACATTTGCATGGTTGTCATAGTACAATGTAAAGCAGTACTGAAAAAATGGACCCAAAGCCAAATAAAATATAGCAGTAGCTTGTACATTATTTCACACATAATTTTAATAGCCAAGAAGTTCCATCGGTTAATTATGTTATCAAGAATGCAGGAATAGATACTTACAGACAATACAAACTTTTGGTCAATGTATTTTTTGGCAATATTTGGCTGGAAATCAGGTGACTCCAAGAACCGTAAGAAGAATTCATACACCAGCTAAATAAGGAAAACAAATCAGCAGAAGACAAAATCAGTCAGATATATACAAAAATCTGGGTTTCCTGGTCAACTGGTATCACTGTAATCAAGTTCAGATTACAGTGCCTGCTTTGGCTAACTGCTTGTCACAATACACCTACATGGCTTCTTATGACAGTTTAAACAGTAGCAACATAAATGTTTTGTCTGAGCTCCTAATTCACAGTGTATTAGACTTGAGATGGTACAGGGGCCACACTTGCCTGAAGGTGTGGCCAAGCTGCCTCCAGTGTAGGCTCATCCTCCTCAGGATCAAATTCTGCACCAGTAGGATTGGAAGAAGGCGGCAGGGTCCTAAATAGGTTCACTGAGAACTACAGCAACAAAATAAAAGACATATATAGTCCATTATTAGGGAGTTTATTTACAGGTATGATTGAATTTCTTTATCAATAAAACAAAGTTAAACTCTGTATCACCAACCTAATATAACTTAATATCACATCTTCATATATATCTCTCTTCAGCAATTCATATTGTTTTAAAAATGTTTATATTAGTCATCTTATCACCTATAGCCTGGCAGCCTTGCTTTATAGAGATACACACTCAAAGTTGAAAGGCTTAAGCAAAAAATTAAGCAAAGCAGGGAAGAAGGAAATAGAGTTGTATGGATAATTCCACTGGTTTGTATAATTTTGCATCATAAAATCTATACAGGTAGGTATATGTATATATTAGGGCAAAGCAGATCTATGCTTTGATAGACTGATTTGGAGGTAAAAGAGGCAAACCAACAATCCGACAGGTCCTGATTCAAAACCCTCTTTTAAAACACATTACCATATCACCACTAAATACACAAGATGTCTCATCTGTGATTATTAATGAAGTGTTCACCTTATAAGAAACATGTAATGGATGAGACATTTAACACTCTTTGTGAAACAGGCAATAACTTATATGACAATGGATAGATTGAAGAAAAAGGATACATGTTTCCATGGAAACGGAAGTCAGGCAAAACGTCCACATAACCTGGTACAACTGCAAATGGATCATTCCTTTTCAAACAAAACTGAAACACAGCTCAGGCTATGTTACCTTTTAATACAAAATTACTCTGAGGTTTACCTTGCATTTATTGATTTTGAACAATAATAAAGTGGAGGCTTGTGCCTCAAATCTAGTTGCCTCTAAAAAATATATTTTTTTAAAAATCCGGTATTTAGAATTTGCCTGGTCTTTAGGCCAGTATGTACAGGTCCTTCTCAAGAAATAAGCATATTGTGATGAAGTTCATTATTTCCTGTAAGGTACTGATAAACATTAGACTTTCATATATTTTAGATTCATTGCACACCAACTGAAATATTTCAGGTTTTTTATTGTTTTAATACTGATGATTTTGACATACAGCTCATGAAATTGATGGCCTTCTGGACAGCAGTCAGGTCGGCAGTCTTACCCATGATTGCGGTTTTGAGTAATGAACCAGGCTGGGAG
>JAOVVG010000042.1:8099146-8111243 GCA_028566375.1 Leptodoras nelsoni | reverse complement strand
TAACACCTCTAACAAACTAACCGCTCTAACCTCTTTTTCCCTTCTTCTAATCCCTTCCTACTCTAAACTACTCTTGGTTATGTGTAACTCTATGGGTTTGAATTACTCTTGTAAGTCGCTTTGGACAAAAGCATCAGCTAAATGCTATGTAATGTAATGTAGTGTAATGTAACCTATAAGCCATGTCCTAATTTCTTGTCTTTTTTCTTGTCTGATCACAGCAGGTAATATTATTGAGCCCTCATATACCCCCTTTAAAACTGAAACGGTGTAAAAAAAATTCTTGCTTTTCTGTCCATTTTAGACCATCTGTGCTGGATGATTAAGTTGTTTACCACAAACAGGGGAAAAATCAATATCACACAAAGCAATAATGCAAAAAATATGTGAAAGCATGTATATTTCAGTTCATCCTAATCAAGGGAAATAACTATATACATACATGGACATCCAGTGGGTGCATATAATCCGGGTCCACTGCATTGCATGCATTCATTAGGCCATGTCTGGGTTTCATCTCTGGATAACCTGGTCCATCCTCAAACTGCGAAGGACAGATTCCTGCCAGTGGGACAAAGCCTGATGGCCCATCCCTAAACTCAGGTGGGACAAACCCCGCTGGTCCATCTCTAAATTCAGGTGGTACAAACCCTGGTGGTCCATCTCTAAATTCAGGTGGTACAAACCCTGGTGGTCCATCTCTAAATTCAGGTGGGACAAACCCTGGTGGTCCATCTCTAAATTCAGGTGGGACAAACCCTGGTGGTCTGTCTCTAAAGTCAGGTGGGACACAGCCTGGTGGTCGATCCCTAAACTCTGGTGGGACAAAACCAGATCGTTCACATTCAAACTCTGCTGGGTGAAAATTGGGTCGTCCTTCATATGGTTCTAAATGAAAGCCTTGTGGTCCGTCCCCTAAATTTGTACGGAGAAAACGTGGGTGCATTTCAATTACGTCCGGGTGCAACCCTTGTCTACGGACATATCGATCTCTTATGATACACTCGGGGGGCTTGTTTATAAATGGCCCGTCCTCCATCATTGGGGGTCCAAAGTCGGGCGGGCCCATAGGATAGTCATCTCCAGGCATCCTTGGTCCGGGGAAAGGCACTGGAAGTGGCGGACCAACACCACAAAAAACACCAGAAAGCGGAGGCCTTGTTCCAGGAGGCATTCCGAATCCAGCTGCCCTTGCTGCAGCTTTTGCTTTTGCTTTCGATCGTTTTCGACCCTTAGACATTGCTTTTACGATAAATGCTCTGTGGCACCAGATACAATCTGAATCTAGCTGCGTACCGAGGCACTACAAGTAAACAGGCTAATCACCGAGCTAGTCCTAGCTAAGCGGAGATAAAGCTAAATCCATTTTCGAAAAAAACGGTGCCAGAAAATCTTCTCGCCCCAGCAGACAAACTTAAGTTTTAACTGAAATTTATGTTAAGTAATTAAAGTTTCTCAAATGTAACATTACCATGATTTATAACCCAGCTAACTAAACTTCCCTCCCGCTATGTAAATCTACCACCAACGGCGGCACTCACTTCCGTTTGCTGCCGCGTATTTAAAAATAAAAGCTCACAATACACACACGGAATTGTCTTTTTAACCGACACGGCAAACATAATAATATTTATAACTATTAATTATGACTGGACAAACTGACAATCATAAGTAAATAATAATGTTTAACACTTGGTTGCAAATCCGATGCACCCTGCTGCAACTGCCTTCACTCTTCACTTCCTGTTCGTTCTTTGTTTTGTACTGACTCAAAATTTGTACAAAAATTAGAGTGCCTTAAACGTTTACACAGTCTTAGATAGATAGATAGATAGATAGATAGATAGAGTTACAGTTTGTATTCTATATTTATGAGAATTGCGTATTTCTTCATATTCTTTTATTAAGCCTACACACTTACTCTCTGTTATTATAACATTAAGAGATGCAAATCAAATCTGTACTTGTATAATGAAAATAAATCTATTCTATTCCTATTTAATATGCTGGGTAAAGAAAATACACTATATGGCCAAAACTTTGGTGACCTGACCATGACACCCATACAGTGCCGTGATTAGTATTTGCTCCTTCCCAATTTCTTGTATTTTTGATCATTTGCCATATTGAAATATTTCAGATCATCCAAATCTTTTTTTAATGCAAGATAAAGATAACACAAAATGCAGCTTTATAATGATCATTCCATTTACTGAAGATAAAGATTGTGAAAAAGTAAATGCACCCAAAACCTGATATCTGGTTGTGTCTCTCTGCAATCAAATGTTTGTGATGTAACTTGTGATGAGTCTTTTACATTGCCATGGAGGAACTTTGGCACACTCTTCTCTGCAGAATTGTTTTATTTCTGCTACACTGGAGGGTTTGTGAGCATGAACTTTCCACAGCATCTCAATGGGATTCATGACTTTGACTCAGGCACTCCAAAACCTTCATTTTGTTTCTTTTGAGCCATTCAGAGGTGGACTGTGTTCTTCAGATTATTGTCCTGCTGTAAAAACCCAACTGTGCTAGAGCTTTAGGTCACAAACTGACAGATGGACATTCTTCTTCAGGATTTTCTTATAGAGAGCAGAATTCATGGTTCCATCAATTAGGGCAAGTCGTCCAGATCCTGCAGAAGAAAAGCAGCCCCAGAACATCACACTACCACCACGTTTGACTGTTTACATTTACATTTAGGCATTTAGCAGACTGTTGAATGCAGTGTTAGCTTTACACCAGATGTAACAGGAGCCATGTCTTCCAAAATGTTCCATCTTTGACTCATCAGTCCACAGAATATTATCCCAAAAGTTCTGCTGGCCATGTAGATGTCTTTGTGTTCTTTTGGTCAGCATTGTTTTGAGTCTTGCAGTGCTCCCATGGATGCCATTTTACCTTGTGTCTTTCTTATTGTGGAATCTTGTACACTGACTGTAACTGAAGTAAGTGAGGCCTGCATGTTTTAGATGTTCATCTGGGTTCTTTTGCGACATCCTGGATGAGTTAATGATGGGCTCTGGGTGATATTTTGGTAGGCCAGCCACTCCTGGGAAGGTTCACCACTGTTCAAACTTTTCACTGTGGTTCATTGGAGTCCCAGAGCCTCAGTAATGGCTTTGTAACCCTTTCCAGACTGGTTCAGTGACTTTGTTTCACATCAGTATTCAAATCTCTTTAGAACATGGCATCATGTGCTGCTTTTTGAGACCTTCCATCCTGCTTCACATTGCCAGACAGGTTCTATTTGAGTGATGTTTAGATTCAACAGGTCTGGCATTAATCATGTCTGGGTGTGGCTAGTAAAATTAAACCCAACAGACTGATTTTAGTTAAATGACTTGGTAGCTAAGGGGGCAATTACATTTTCACATGGGTGATACAGATTTTGAATAAATCTTTATCTTCAGTAAATGAATCATTTCAAAAGGTGCATTTTATGTTTATTGTTGCCTTTATCTTAAATTAAAATTTACAGTTTGATCATCTGAAACATTTAAATGTGACAAATTAGCAAAAACAGAAGAAATTGGGAGGGGAAGGCAAATACTTTGTCATGGCACTATATGTGGGTCTTCCCCAAACTGCTGTGAGAAAGTTGGAAACAATTGTATATGATGTGTTTTTTGCTGTTTCCCATCTCTAGAACAATGGTGCCCAAACCTGCTCCAGCATTACAATGGCCCTGTGCACAAAGCGAGCTCCATGAAGAAACGGTTTGCCAAGGTTGGTGTAGAATAGCTCGAGTGATTTGTATAAAACCATGACCTCAACCCCACTGAACATATATGGGATGAACTGGAACTCTCACTGCACCCCAGGCCTCCATGCCCAACATCAGCTCTTGTAGCTGAAAAAGAAAATCCCCACAACCCCACTCCAAAATACTGTAGAAACTTTTCCCCAGACGAGTGGATGTTATTGTAACAGCAAAGGGGGACTAAATCTGGAATGGGATGTTCAGTAAGCATGCATGGGTATGATAATCAGATGTTTGTGTTGCGCATGAAAATTTGATGTTTCATGAGAGCAAAAAAAAAAGTAATCACTATGGGGAAACACTGTGTGTGTGCCTGGTAGGTGAATTGTAGAGGGTACTGATCAGCAGATTTGGTGCTCTATGAGTAACCCTATAATAGGCAGCTGAGAGTCAACAACATGCAGTCATGCTGCATACAGTCTAGCAGCTTGCTTTGAGTGGATTTAGATGTACGTTTTTTTAACTGAGTTCACAGTAATATCATGAACTAGGGTTTTCACATTTGAGCAACATTTCTAGCCCAATTATACCTTGGAAACCACACAAAATAGCTGAAATTAGCCCCCAAAAATGGGCCACTCTTTGCAATATATCGTATAATAGATATGATTCTATACATCATAGACACACTGTGTGCACTTTGTCAGATGATGATTTGCTATAAAACAAGAACTTAGCATACATGGAATATTTTAAAATGAACTCACTTGCATTTACATATGTTCCAGTCAACAGTCTGTCCACTGCTCCTCTCCCAAGCATGTGGCTGCATGATTGCTGCCCCAATGGGCCAAGATTTTTCACATGCTGTTGCTTAGTGTAATTCTGGAGTTTGTTGTAATAAAAAGAATTTTGATTAATTTTAAAGCATAAAAGAGCTCTCTTTAAGCTCATGTTTCAAATTCAGTATTTGATTCCTCTGCTGATACTGTTTGAGTATTTAATTTGACATTTTCATAACAGTCACATTGCTTATCGCTAGAGATGAAGTAAATGGTAGAGATTCGGATAAAACCATAGCAGAATCAGGTATGGAAGACAAGTCCAGGCATGAGGAAGTTTATAGTAATGTCCAAGTAGTTTATTTAGTTTAATGTTTAATTACAGTAATGTGTAATTATGGTTAATCACCTTAGTAAAATTTGTGACTAATTGATCAACAAAAAAACTGCCGGAAGATATTAAATCAGTAAGATAGTTAGCCAAGATACTAAAAAAGTTCTCAAGATGGCTGTGCCATGCCAACAAATTACCAGGGCAATGTCCCTTTAGATAGAGGTGTGCATCAGAACCAAGGTTGTTTGTGTGCCCCCTGTTTTTTCTGGATAATGTCACCATGGTTTAAAAGACTGCTTGATTTTGCAACAAGTTAAATCCATCAGAAAATATGTTGGTACAAAGAAAATGGTTTTTGAATTGAACTTACAGTACAGTACAGTAGTTGCATTCAGTTAGTAGATTTCACACTAGGTTAAGCTTTAAACACTAGATTAGTGATCATCATGGGGGGATTTAGTAACTCCTATTCAGCTAACATACATGATTTTGGACTGTGGGAGGAAACCAGTCCACATGAAAAACATGAAGACACAAGGAAGAACAAGTTCCACAGAGGGAGGACCCAGATCGCTCAACCCAAAAAGAATAATAAAAAAAAAAAAAGTATAATATTGTTTAGGGCCTCCAAAAATTTCAGAAATAGCCATGCCAATGTAGGAAATAGTTAGGAGGCGACCACTGTGGACACAGCCTTTCACAAACGGTACACCTGTGGACCTCTTTTGTGTCCGCCCCAAACGCGACCTCTGGCAAAATCTGCATGAAAAGTATAATTAATAAATAATCTCACAATTAATCAGAACAAGCAATCGAAGAAAAGTATTTTATTTATTTAGCGGAAGGTGCACAAGTCTAAGAGAACGTTAAATGAGCAGAACAAACACTACTGTATAAAGAAAGCAACCTACAACAGAATGTCTTACACTGCAAGATATTTATCATCTCTGCATTTTTATACAACATAAACATTTTTAAAAGGTGTTTTTGTATTTTGAGGGGAAAAACAGCAAAGTAAAGTTCGCTCAGCAAATAACGTAATCCAAATAAACCTTTGCAACAATACCTTCAGTTATTTATTGCCATAACAGATTCTTGAACCAGGCTATCAAAAACTTGTACTTATTATTTAGGACCGTCTTCAGTTACTAAACGTCCTTCCAATAATACTGGACTCTATTTTTCTATTTACCCATCATTGCAATGGTGAACCAAGAACATTTCAGGACTATAGTATATTAAAGCATTCAAATGAATTCATAAAATAAATCAAGGCAAACATTTTGTATTTAAAGATCATAAATACATACTGCTTTTGTGAAGATTTCTTTTTTATATTTGGATATACTGTATATCCCTTATTTTTTGCTGTGAGTAAATAGAAATTGCAGCTCAGGTTATTGACAAGAGAGGACTTCTATCCAGCAATGTGTGTAAGTGCCTATGCTTTGGCATACCCTTCGCTATATTGATGGTAACCTTATCTGCTTTTAAGATGTCAGGAAAAGAAAATAAGTAGCATAAACTTAAGTGCATTTATTTTTTTCTACATAATAATGAGCAAACAAAGTAGCTGGGTACAGAGCCTTAGCTAGCTAATAAGCCAGAAAGAAAAAAGATTAAATAAAAAAAGATCTTTTTTTACTTTAAGTGCTTTTTATCCACCAACATTTAGGATGTTGCTAGTGATTGCTTACTAGTTTTAGACCAGTGTTTTAAGTCACAAGGGTCCGGCTGCACTGCACGCTGTCCTGCTGTCTCCACTGTTACACATCCCTGTTGATTTACTGAATATGTATGTTACATGAGAGGATCTGTACAGCACAGGGAGACCTCCAAAACTGAAGCTGATGCATCAATCCACATACTTCCTTCCTAGGCACAGTGACTGGTCATTAATTTTTAATTCAGTCGTAAGGAACAAAGTCCCTCTCTAGGTTCTCAGATTCATCATCATCGGAGAAAAAGTCATCTTCGTCAACTTCCTCGTCGTCGTAGTCTTCGTGCCATTCTGGGACGTACTCATCATCATACTCATCATCCTCCTCGGCTTCGTCACCACCATCTTCATTGTAGTTATTGTTGTTGTCAGAGTCTCCGGTCTCAGAGCCTCTATCTGATTTGGTCCTGAAAACAGGTCAACTGTTTTACTTTGTAAAATTACTGACTGATTTTAAGTGTAAGTGCATTTGGTCTCACAGAAAGTTTCACATTCTGCACTTTAAGACATTCCTTTTTCTCTACCACTAAAGTTAAATATTCAATATAGTATACAACCCCAATTCCAATTGGGGACATTGTGTAAAACATAAATAAAAACAGAATGCCATGATTATGATGATTACAATAATATAAGTTTATCTGTTTGAACATTAAGTATCTTGTCTTTGTATTGTATTCAATTGAACATGGGTTGAAAAGGATTTGCAAATCATCGTATTCTGTTTTTATTTATGTTTTAGAAAACATCCCAACTTCATTGGAATTGTACACTGTGAACCTGATGTACTCAAGGCTTCTGCATGTAAGAAATGTGCAAACTGTGCACCTGTATACAACTGATTTACTAAAGTCCTCAGAGGACGACACCTTGCACGCGAGCAATGGCAAATCTTCTCTACAGTAACCACTTTATCCCAGTCAGGCATGTGGCTTAAAGAATATGAAGTCTGGGGCATTTTTACCCAACAGCAGGTTGGTGTTTTTGCAGTGCAATTTAGTAAGGACATAAATACCTCTGGGAAGAGTGACTTCACGCACAAATTAACAGACTGGGAGAAGATACATTTACATGCATGCAATACGTATGGAACATTGCATAATTATGTTTTCGTACTTTGAAAACAAAATTATACCATTCACTAAATCTTAATAACTAGACGGTTTATGTAAATCACGACTTCGGATTAGAGGGGTAAAAAAACAAAAATCAGTGGTAAACTTTTGTTCATGTTTGATATTCTTCACAAATTTGCATCTCTGATGCAATCAGCATTGTTTTTGGGTATAGTTTCTCTTTGCTAACAACATTAGATTATGTAGGCATTATATAGGCATACGATTCCACGTTTATGTGCTCTTACAATAGAAATGATAGCACACTGGAACAAGCACATTATTACAAACCCCATTTCCAGAAAAGCTGGCCCGCTTCCTTAAAATGATATATAAAAATTGATTTTGTTAATTCACTTGAAGATTTATTTAACAGACAAAAGGACAAAGACAAGATTTTCAGCGTTTTCAATTATGAATTTAATTCTATTTGTTAAATATAAACAAATTTAGAAATTGATGCCTGCGACATACTCAAAAAGGTTGGGACAGAGGCACGTTTACCACTGGGTCACATCACCTTTTTATTTTGTTAAATTAGATTTTTAATTGTTTGGGAAGATACTAATTGTTTCCAGTTTTGCATGAAGAATTTTTTCCCATTCTTGCTGTGTAGAAGATTTGACCAGAATGAAGCCTGGCACTGTCCTGCTGGAAATAGACATGGAGTTCCTGGGAAAAGATTTCGTCTTGATGGCAGGATAAGTTTCTCCAAAATATAATCCTCTGCATCAATGGTACCATCATATATATATAAATAGATCACCCATGCTGTGGGCACTGATGCACCCCATACCCTCACAGATGCTGCTTGTCTGACCACAGAACAGGTTTCCACTTGTCTTTTGGTCCACTTGTATAACCTTTTCCATCTTACTTTGCCTCTGTCTCAACTTTTTTCGAGTGTGTTGCAGGCATCAATTTCTAAATGTCTTTATGTTTAACTAATAAAAATAAGTTTGTCATTGAAAACACTGAAAAGCTTTTCTTTCCACTTTTAACTGTTAAATAAAGGTTCAAGTGACAACAAATTTCAGATTTTGGTTTTTATTGCATTTTAAGAAAGAAAGAAACTTCTCTGGAAAATGGGTTTTAATGGAAACTGTGATTTGAATTACTGATGGCACTACTGCCATACCCATGCTTTTATAGACAATTAGTCAATGCCTTCTGAGCAGGACATGCAAAAAAATAATTTAAATATTGTCTCTGGAGTGTCTGTTAATTTAGATCTTCAAGTCTGTGAGACTTTACTTTACTGTGAGAACTGACATTACTCTTTTTGTGCAACTCACTCTTTGCTCTTTTCTGTGTTGTTAGCAACATTTAAGGCTTGTGCAGCCTCTTGATCTGGCCCAGTCTTGGACTGATATCCTACACGGAAGTCCTACAAAAATAAATAAATAAATAAAATAAAACAAAATAGGTTGGTCATCAACATAAATCTGGATGTATGCACCTACAGGTGATACCTACAAACAAAAATAAGGATATAAAGAGACATTTAAAAAATGCTGTAAATTGTAGCCCCTTGGTCATATCAGGGTAACAGGCTATATCTAAATGCATTACCAGCTTCCCCAAACCATACTGCTAAAAGAAACCTGTACAATCTTATCCGAGGTTTATTTGTTGTTCAGAACTGATTTTGTTTATGGTCTATTTGTCTGCTTTTGAAAGCATTTGATTGAGCATACCTGGGTAGAGTGCTGCAGGATTGCCACCAGACGCTCCTGGATGCGGCGAATAAGCTCCAGGCCAGTGTTAAGGTGCTCTGGTTTCAGCAGTCGCACACAAGACGCCAAATCTGTGCACTGCAACAGTGTCTCCTCTGCAGAGCGCAAAAAAGACTGAAATGTTTACACTATAATTTACACTATGGACAACAAAATATATGCACTGATTAAACTGCAAATTGTAAACTTTACACATTTATTTTGAACACTAACCAAGCAAGATCTGCAGGGCATTAGTGTGAAGGTCCAGGGCTTCAGTCTGTTGCTCCATGACATCCATCTTCTCTGTGTCTTGGTTGTAGTAGCTGTACACACATGAGTAGGCCAGCACCTAGAGAAGCAAAAAGTACAGATCACTAACAGAGAACAGATAACTGCTTTTAAAACCTGAGACTACAGTAGACTGCCAGTTCATGAATACAGAATTTTGCTTATAAAAACAATGTTACTAAGTCAGTTCAGTTAACGTTTGACACTATTCAGACCTAGGATTAATGTTCATCTCAAAACTTTTAAATACATTTTAAATAAACTGTGTTCCACCTTTTGCGCTACTGTTATGTTAGTCATATATGAGTGACAAATCCCCAAACTGACAGGGTGCTCCTGTGCTCTCACTATAGTCTGTAAATTTGTCAGCAACTCATGTTTTCATGTTGCCTTTACTACCCTCATTTTTAGTTAACAGATACTTTTCATTTATATGGTTTGCTGAAAACAAAGGAAGAATGTTTACCTTGCACAAGATGTATAAAACATTGCACTTCAATTGACAGTCCAAGTAGTAAGGAAATGCCACCCAGCCGCTAAATATTCTTTTGATATTGGCATTTGGGGTGAATTTTGGCAGATCATGTGTGAGCAGTTATTTTTCTCAGCTGTGGATCTTAAACCCATGTCTGAATAAAGCCTGTGATGTTCACCCAAGTATCATTTTGAAAAGGCCCTGTAATGTGCTTTTTATTTTTCAGAGGAAGAATCAATCAACACTGCATAAGATAGTTACAGAATAGATTTAAAGAGCTCACCTTTCGACCTTGAGCAAGAATCTTGCAGGCATCAATAACGAATGTCAGAGATTTCATCTGCAAGGCTTCATTGATGGAAGACACTTTGTTTTCCAGACTAATTGCAAACTCCTAAACAGGGTCATTAACACAGTAAAACACTGCCACTATTAGCAAATCAAAGCAACATTACAGAACAAGACATTATTGTGTGGCACAGATCCCAACCTTGGCCTGGTTATGGAAAGTGCACCTCTCATTATAGTCTTGGAACTTTTTCTCTTGCCTTGCAGCTTTGCTGACCTGGAATGATGGATGCATTGTGATAAAATTATAACTAAAGTAAGCATACAACCTACCAATGATTGAGCATACAATCAAGCTACATGTATAGATTTTATCTTGAGTGCAATGTGAAAAATCATGCCAGCTATAGCACTTACCATGGCTGAACAGTTGTAATAATCTTTATGAGTGGGTTTCCAGGGCTTAAGACACCGCCAGCAAAATCCATGGTTACATTTGGCACAGGTCATACTACCAGAAGACAAACATATGTCTTACATACATATACCACTTTAAGCCACGTTAAGAGTATCCGTACCCCTGCTTATTCATGCTCAAGAGGCACGTCAATCATGTGTCAGTAGCACAACACAATAAAATCATGCAGATACAGGTCAAGAGCTTCAGGTAATCTTCAAACATCAGAATTTACATAGACTATGCAGCAGTTCTGCTGGCAGGAAATACCTTGTTGATGAGAGAGATCAGATGGGAATGGCCAGACTGGTTTGAATTGCCAGGAGTCTCAGGCTACAGTGGGCACAGTTCAACAAAACTAGGCAGGTAAAGAATGGAAATACACAGCCTGGTCTTCAACTGTCCAGTTTCAGTAAGCCTCTGCCCAATCTAACCTCAGAGTCCTGCTGACAGCAGTGGAATCTGATGTGGTCTCCTGCTGTTGAGGCTGATCTGCCTCAATGTCTGATGTTTTATGCATTATGAAGTGCTTTTCTGTTCACCATGGTTGGGAGGAGTGGTTACTATAGCCTCTCTGTCAGATCTAACAAGTCTGGCCATTCCCCTCTGATCATTTTGCTGGGTGTGCTGGGTGTTTATATGTTTATTCATTCTCAACAATTAAGCTCCAAGTCACGAATTGCTATAATCGGCATGCATGCAAATAATTGAACTGTTATATAAACCGATGGTGAAAAATATATTAGAAAAATAAAAATATAAACAGATAACAGAAGACCAAATCAGTATAAACTGCCTAAAGGCAACACGCAGTGTCGAGCAGTTTTCTAGCACTTTGTGCTGCATTTTAATCCCCATTGTGACATGCGGAAGTACAAAGCATTCTTGCGATGATCACAGTTTTGCAAGAGAGTTTGGAGCAATGATACATTATCAAATTCTGCGTGAATATCAGTAAAAGTGTAGCAGTGAACCCAATAAACATTTGTGTTATTACCAAGGAGCTCTGTGTGACTGCATGAGCTCCATTTATTAGATGAAACTGAAACACCTGGCATTTTAGTGTGGGAGGTTTCATGGTTAAACTGGACCAGCCTGGTGGCCAAATTTTAATTAATTGCACATTGCACCAGTAAGAGCTGTGAAGGTTCAATTAGCAGGGTAAGAGCACAGTTTTGCTCAAAATATTGCAATGCACACAACATTATGGGTGACAT
>JAOVVG010000042.1:8061287-8074983 GCA_028566375.1 Leptodoras nelsoni | reverse complement strand
AATAAAAGGCTTGAACTACTTCAGTTGTGTGTAATGAATCTAAAATATATGAAAGTCTAATGTTTATCAGTACATTATAGAAAATAATGAACTTTATCACAATATGCAAATTTTTTTAGAAGGACCTGTATAGGATGTGGTGGGGAGGTCCGAGATCCTGCACCTACAAATAGCATGGAGCTGTTCCATCCACTTGTAGAATCAATGCCATGTTGAGTTGCTACACTTTGCCGGGCTAGAGGGGGTCTTGTACAATACTAGCTCTTGTACCATAACTTGGCAAGTCAGTGTAAATTCAAAATAATTCTTCCCACCAACACTTTACTGCATAGACAAGCAGCTACACATTGGTGGAAAGGTCAACTCATGCTGTTTCATATGAGCTAAACCTCGCTGTGATGAACCAGGCATTCATATGCACGCGTAGATCCCTACAAGGAAGTATATATTATTATAATTATATACAAGCCAACAATTACTTAGGCTGGCAGTAAAAGTCATACACAAAAAGATTCCTTTGTTTTTGGAAGTATACTAGCAGGTTTATTCTCAGCTTTAAAAAAAAATTGGGGATCTTGAAAATGTGAAGTATGCTTTACAAAGGCAAAAATGATCATTCACCTAGTCCTGCATTCTTTCAGCAGTTATGTCTATGAAAATCACAGCATATAAAATCAAGCATTCTTCTCCTCACACTTGGTTCCCTATTAATCAAATAACAAAAAAACCCTTTGCATTCCTTATCTATCTGAATATGTAGCATAGTATAAACATCCTGAAAGTAAGCCAAACTATTCCAACATTGTAAACTGTTTTTTTTATACAAAGAGCAATGCAAGTGCCAGTGAAACAAAGGAGCTAAAAGCTAAATGTACCAATAAAATAAAATCCATCCACTGACCCCACAATACAGTATAATTACCATACTTAATTAATGATACAATATTTATATATATATTTTTTTTTTATATTTTCCACTCACCCATAATAAAAAATTAATCAAAATGTGTATGTTAAGAAATGTGCTAATAATCTAAACCAGATCTCCAAACATTCGTCTGTACAAAGTAGCTAAAATCACCACATTCCTCCTTGTGGATAATCTTCCTCTGGCTGAAAGCGAGTATGAGAATTACAAACCAGGTCCACATACTCTGCAACTAAATCAACAGTTTGGCTATCTCTAGCTTGCTATTGATGTTTAACTCTACCTTTTTTCCTCTGTGGAGCCCTACGATATTCTGACTGATCCTCGTAGAACCCAAATGTAGTAATATTATTTATGACTACATGCCCAGCCATGCTCTCCATCCGGCTCCAATAGCGTTTCAGCTTCTTGAGCCTGAACTGTGGCTTAATAACTTCTGAGTAAACAGAGCAGTATTTAATCAGCTCCACTGGGCAACAGGTTTCACTCGATCCCATGAACATAAAATTGCAGATTAAATTCAGCTGAAGCTTCCTTATCAAACACTCCCTTCCAGCTTCTGACAGGAGCTGCCTCATAGAAGAATCTCTGAGAAGAAACATGCAGGGATTCAAGAGGGATTCTTATTATAAATTACGCCACATTAGAGTTAAGAACCAAATTCAAAAGCATTACTTCTAACCATCTATTCAAGCTAAACTAAAAACAAACAAACAAACTTACTGGAAAAGGTATGCAAGTCTCAGTGAGGCACAAGGTCAAAAGTGTGCTAAATCTTGGAATGTACCAAATACTCCAAATATGTGTGCAACACAACAGCACTAATGCCACAAACAAACAGCTACACCATGTGCCGCATTTCCTCACTGATTCAATCTCGGCTCAAGAAATCATTGCTGCTTACAGGGGGGAAAAAGCTCTAGGCTTCAGACATGACCCCCCCACCCACAATTAGGCACATTACTCAATGTTGTTTTTTGGGTTGTTTTTTTTTTTGTAAATGGATGATGTCACAAAAAACGAGCCAAAATAAGAACTGCTACAGCAGCATAGTTATATTACTTATCTCTCACACCTTGCCCTATTCCACACAAGCGTATTCCATACAAAACGGTCTGCATGACTTTAAAAAATGTTAAATCGAACAGAATTTTTCATGAAACATTATTACCTTTACAGATGTGCCTACATCTGCGATCACTGTTTTTTTAGATAACAACTGAACCTCAACTCCGAGCTCAACATTTCTTGGAAAAACGATCACATCTCATGTGGAGCCCAGAAACATTAAGCCAGTTAATCTGTTAGTCAACTTAGCTAATGGCTGATGGTGGTTAGTGAATATTTTGCCAGGCCTAGCTATGTTAAAATAAAATACTGAAAAGTACATGGCTCTTCTGCAAACTGATGCTACATGTTGGAATTGTTTATAATGTGTTTGTAAACATATCCAATTTCCCTTCACTGGAATTAAAGGGCCCAAACTTGTTCCAGAATAACAATCCCCTTTGCACAAAGATGACATAGTTTGCCGAGGTTGGAGGGGAAGAAGTCAAGTGGCCTACACAGAGCCCTGACTTCAACCCCACTGAACACTTTTTGGACAAACTGGAAAGCTGGGAGCACAGATGGCCTCCTTGACTGACAACAGCACCTGAGCTGAAGAGCAAATCCCCACAGCAATGCTCCAAAATCTAGAGAACATAAGTGATAATAACAGCAAAGGGGGAACCAACACTGTGTATTATATCTATACTTCTTAAATTGACAAACATGGGTGTGATGGTCAGGTGTCCATATACTTTTGGCCATGTCATGCAGTCAGCAGTAATGCAAAAATAATGATAATTCCACAATATTATGATTTTAAAAAATGTGTCAATATCATAGTGGAATTGTGAGAAAATTACATGGTTATTTTCCAAACAAAACACACTCCCTCAGCAGGACTGAGTACTGAATGCTGCAATACAGCCGCCTTCAGCTGGAGAAACCGCAAAACTGGAGTAAAACAAGGGATTGTCCTTACAATTTTTCGAAGACCCTGTGCACATAATGTTTAAGAAGAAACGATCGCAATAAGGGTATAATGTCCTGGCACAAATATTGGCTTACATTTTACTTTATTACATTTTACTTTCCGGGGTTTAAGGCCGCTGATGCTACTGCTGACCGTACACAACACTGTGGCTTTACTTTACCTAAACTGCAGCAGAAAAGAGGAAATATTTGTGACAACTAGTCAAAATACAGTACTTGTGAAAGAGAAATTCGCACACTCTGTAGGGTTTCGGCATGGGGATGGTGGTTCAGGGTCAGTTAGGGAGGGATCTCAGATAAACGGTAGGACCCGCTTCAGCTGCGTTCTAGCCTTTGCAGTACCCACACGTTAGTTTCTGTGAAACGTCAACGGTAGCAATGGCATGTGATCAAATTCTGTGTGAAAATCAGTAAATGGAAGGTTTGAGGAAGAGGGTTGTAAAACTGCCTCGTCATCATCATGACAAAGCACTGAGTCACACCTCAGTTGTGAGAAAGAAGGAAAAAAAAAACCAAATGACAAACTGACTCCATGTGATTTCTTCTTGTTCCCCAAGATCAAAACACGTTTGACAGGCCACCTACTCAGGGTCAAATTGTAGCTTTTTGGTCTTTCTGCCAATGGATGACAAACTGAAACAAACTGGCCACAAAACTGCATAAGATATGACATTATTTAATACAATCTAAGTATCTGGAGCAAATGCTGCAGCTCATTATATTGAAGTTGCTGTCATAGAAGAGCTGATCTTGCCTCACACCTTATCCATCAACGGCACTTCTCAATAAATTTTCTTTTTTACAAACTTCCACAGTCATTTCTCTTTTTTGGTTGCTCTGCTCTGGCAAAGTGGCTAAAAAAATCTGTGTCAAGCTATGACGATGTGGATAGCGAGGGTCAGTCAAAGATTTGCTAAATGTAGTCAACTTATGTGCTGCAGTGATGAACATTTGTTGTCAAGCAGGCCTTAATCAGAACGGTAACATTACTCAGAATGTGACTGGTACCTCTACCACACCGGTATTCCAGGCAACACAGAGCGTACGTCTCACAAAATATCTAAATCTCTGGCAACCCTTCAGGCAGGCATTCTGCAGATTTTGGTAGCCCTAAATGAATTTTATTAGCCTGACTAAAAAAAGACCATTGTTTATAAAGTAGATATATTTGAGAAAGCAATAAAAAAAATTATTACCAGGCAGAAAAACTGCACTTAGCATCATAAATAATCAACAATCATCAAACATAAATATTCATTAAGGGCAACAAATAATTAAATAATAAATGAAAGAATTAAAATAAATAAACATAAATAACGCAGACCCACACTCCTTTTCAGAACCTGGGGTGGACGTGAGCTCGCCCAGCGTACACACCTGGCTCAGGCTGTGGACTGTAGTGATATGTTTATGCAAGAAAAACATGGATATTTGTTAAGAACAAATGGATAAAGGTGTGATTAGACTTTAAAACTATTATGCACAGTTTTGTGCACATGCTTTTGGGTCTCTGGAGTGTCTACCAACCCACAGACTTTGAAACACGAAAACCCAGTCAGTTCTTGGTACACTGCCTATTTAACAAAACATGGGATTAAATCACTTAAAATCATACGCAACTTGGGTGGCTTTTTTTTTTATTACTACTTGCGAGTCTCAGATGCTCCAGCATTAAGTCAAAGTTAAGGAGTATACGCAGGGAATGTGCTGCTGTCAGCTGTACAGACCAACACGCATCACTGCATCGGCTCTTCGCTTTAGAGGACAGAAGAACTGAGTGGATAAAGTTTATTTTGATGGCAACTTCTCTTCTATGTGTGCTCAAAAACTTTGTGCCTTCTGCTTTTCAACCTGGGTCAGTACATTACTACATTACATTACATCTACAATTACTTACAACAATTATTTTCCATTGTGTAAGTAATTCAGTCCATGTAAGTCTTAATGCACTCCTGCAAATGGCCGATACGACCAAATCTAATTAAATCAAATTTGATTAAATCAGATTTATTATGTGGTGTAGTTGCTACAATATGAGACACGTGTGCAAAACAGTATTTAGCTCAGTTTTTCTGCTGCACTTTGCCTGGAATACTGGTGTGGCAGATCACTCTGGCATCAAACACACCCCGGTTAATATTAATGGAAGCATTTCCTATTAATGCAAATACTTCCTAGTGAACAAACAGCATGATCAACAGCACGTTCTCAGGTGTTGTTATATTTTAGAAGCCTGACAGGAAATGTTGACCTCCCCGGAACATCAGACTAGTGATTTTTCGAGTCCTGGTGCACCAAAAACGCTGAGCTCCATACTGGTTTGTGCACGTAACAGACAACTGTGTATCTCTTATGACATAGCATGAATTCAGGTTTAATCAAATTTTAAATCACACCTTTATCTATTTGTTTTTGCATACACTTCTCCCCACAGTCCACAGATTGAGCCGTAAGTGTACGCTGGATCTGTGTTCGAATAGTTCAATTGGGTCTGTCTTCGTGTGATGGTGGCAAGGAAAAACTCCCTGAGATGTCATGAAATGACCCGGAAGTATCCAAGTGGCAAACAGGATAAGAGCTGGTAGAATTCTTTAAGTGCTAAGGTGCTTCAACACTTCCTTTCTTATCTTTATTGGAATTGAGGAACATTGCAACAGCCAGAATGCATATTATGGATATTATATTATACGAGGACGAGTCAAAAATGATCTGCACTCCGGTTGTATTAAAAGTTCTGTTGGCCGCTCTCTTATTGGCGCTTTCCGTACAAGCTCGCCGTCTCCCCAGTGACTGCTGTGCAGGTTTGAACATGTTACATCGGATTATTTGTGACTGCAGTGGGAGAAACAATGGTTGCCCCACTTGTGATTTGTATGAAATATTATGGTTTTAATTCAATGTAACGTAATGGACGTGCAGTCGGATTCTCTTATCACTGCGCTGGTCTGTTCCTAAATCCTTATGACTCAACATTACTGTTTTCCATTGATGTCAAGGAAAAGTGCGTAGGAAGGGACATAAGGCGATTCGAGCCTATTCCAGCGCAGCCTGGGTGAGTGTTCTTCTCTTTCTCCTTCCTTTAGTATGGTGGATGGCAAATGATATTTGTTGCATTAATGCCGACTTCTGTATATAACCTTTACGTAAACTGTTTGTTGCCCTTAATGAATATTTACGTTTCATGATTGTTGACTGTTGATTATATATGACTAATGTTGCGGTTTGTGCTTGGAAAATTTTTTTTATTGCTTTCTCAAATATACCTTCTGTTTGGCCATAACAATGGGATTTTTTATTCAGGTTAGTCAAATTAATTCGGGGTTACCAAAATCTGAAAAACGCCTGTCTGAAGGAATACCAAGGATTTTGCAAGCCCTGGATGGTGAACCTGTAGAGCTTTTAGATGTTTGGCATAAACAAAAAAAATAATGGTCCATTGGTGTGTACTAACAGTACATTCACAGCTGCTCCATACCTGCATCATGAGAGGCCAGAGCACGCAGCATCTTGCCAGCACTACGACGGGTCTGTCGCTCTTTGTTTCCCAGCAGCTCCATGAGCAGGTCGAGTGCCCCAGTCTCCTTGAAGACTCCCACCAGCGAGCCGATGCTTGCATAAGCGCTCAGCACGTGAATGGTGTGTGTGAGGCTAATGGCAAAATCACTGTTTTTGGCCATCTGCTTTCGTGCTCGCTCGACCAGGTTTTTGACGTCTTCCTTCATGTCGCAGAGGTCCACCTCGTCGAAGGTGACATCAGAGGGGAACTGGCCACTGGGTCTCGCCTTCTCCTCCTGCAATGGTCGCTTTCCCAGTAGCGTTGGGCAGTTGGCATACACATCCTCAGTAGACATCCACATCAGGATATTCTCTGTCTTGCTCTCTCCTGATGCGCAGCCACTGGAGCCTCCCACGCCAGAGTTCCCGCTGCTGCTGCTGCCTTCGTTCCCGCTGCCGCCCGAACTGGAGCCATCGTCCACGGCTTGCAGGCTCCAGCGGATCAGGTACTCCGTCTGGCCATCGTGGGTCCGCCGCTGGCGGATCAGCTCCTCTGGGTAAGCCTGCTGTTTTGGGCCTAGCTGAACCAGCAGGTTTCCATTGCGCCGCTCGCCCACCATGACAGCTGACAAGTGAACAAAGACACATTTGGGTATTAGCATATGAAATGTACAAATCAAATTACTCAGAACATAGTAACGTGGATTGGCCAGGCACAGAGGTTATCAGGAAATCTAAGGAATTGTCAGGCTAACATGAATTACAAATGAAACTGAACGCAAACTGGGGTGAATGAGGAACAGGGTTAAAGATAGGTGGAACACAACGAGATCAGCTTTATACTGAAGAAAAAAGCACAGAGTAACAGAGATTTAAGACACACGGACATGCTGGGGGGAGGTTTTGAGCTAGCTATTCTAGGTTTTTTTTAAGTGTACGTTTAATGCCGAGATCTTGAAGTGAGACTGAAGCCTGGTGTAACGCTAACTGTAAGGCTGCGCGACTCGGTCAGGGTCAAGCGGCGAGGCACTGGACGTTACTGTGAGGGGAGTACAGTAAGCTAATGAAACAGCACATTCTTTCACCGTTAGTTCAGGCTAAAAACACAGCGCTGAGCAGCCCGGGGCCTGGATCACACGACACTCTGCCCACTTCCACTTCGTCCAAGTGTCAATCCGTGCCAAGTTTCACTCTCGCACAAGCAGCAGCAGGAAACCGAGCTTCGACTAACCTGTACACTCTCACACACTCGCGTTAATACTGCTCACACGTCTTTACCGGATTATTAAAACACCCAGAAGAGTTTTCTCCGGCGCTAAGTCATTTCTCTTTCGACTTTCCATGCTGACTCACATCTAACCGATTCCCTCCTGAGCCACGCCCCTTCCTCAACCAACGCTAACACACCGCCTGCCTGTCACAACTCAACAAATCTTTCTACTTCATTACCCGTATTAAACGGAACCCAAACCCTCAGTCATATATGCTGGTAAAATGTCAGCGCATGTATACGGGGTTAAGATAGGAGCTGTTAACGCACAGGCCACCGCTACCTGTTAACTAGCAGGCTAAGCTATCCAGCTAGCTAGCAGTCGGTTGCTAGCGCACGGTTCCAGGTCCCACAGCGCGGCCCGAGCAGCAGCTTAGCCACAGGATGCTGGATAAAATAAAACCCGTAATGATAGTTCACCTCCAGTGTTACACGACTTCCGCGGCTTTACGACCTTCTCCCTCAATCGATGAGATTTTCTTCTCCGTAATATCGTTTCGTTGCCCAGCCTGAACACGTTTTCTTAACTTAACTAGTTGTTTTAGCAATATTTCCAGCTACGCTTCTACGTGAAGACTTATGAGTTTGTCTTCCGCTGTAGAAGCGGAAGTGGGAAGTGTTTTGAGCAGCGACGTCACTGCGCTCCCAGTGGCTGAGCGGAAGCGAGAGGCTCGGCTCGGTCTACGTTTCACTCTAAACATACATTTTTAAACATGTACACGTTTTATATTATGATACCATTGTCATGATATTTTTTTCGATTAAGTTCTGCGCAAAGTAGTATCCACATAATATTATAGCTCTGCTCCTAGAGTACTGTGTACCCTGTGTTATTACTGTGTTTAATAACTTGTTATTGGTGTTTTTTTTCTTTTCTGCATTATTGAGTCAGTACAAAAAGATTTTATATTTCCAAACGTTACTTTTCCAACAAAAAGTAAATGTTGCACAAAATGTGTTCGTCAGTAATGAAAGCAACACATTACCTAAAAGACAAAAACCATAATGAAGGCTGCTGGGTTTTGCATGCAAAAAGTATGACACTCAAAGTCTCCAGAGTTGTGGCAGATTCTCCAAGATGCTCAGTAAAACTCAATAGCTTATTAACTTATAAAACTGCACACATTGTACCTGGGAACACTGTTTAAGAAAAAGGCACATACCATATACTGACTTCCTTTAGTTTATTACTGTTTACTGCACTTTACAGTTTTTCTTTTATGTAGAATCATCATTATTTTTGAAGGAATCTTTGCTTTACAGCGAGTCTTTGCATGTGCCTAAGACTTCTGTATCGTACTGTACAGTAATTAGCTGGTAAGTTTTACTGAACATCTTGGAGAATCTGCCACAGCCCTTCTGGAGACTTTGACTGTCACACTTACTTCTTTTTTTGCATGCAAAATCTAGCAGCCTTCATTATGTTTTCTGTCTGAAAAGTGGGCTGTTATGTAATGTGTAACATTTAATTTCTTGTTGGAAAAGTAACATTTGGAAATATAAAACGTTCTTGTACTGACAATAAAGCAAAACTAAAAAAAAAAAACATCAATAACAAAAGTTGTACCTAAAAACAATAGGATGCCTACTACATTTGCACAGTCCTGTACTTAAATTATATTTAAATCTGAGAATAATTATTATCTCAAGTAGGAACAACCTTTATTGTTGCATATAGATTACACTACAGTGTATCTGCCTCCCTGCATTGTCAGTTTTCCTGACTTTACTTATTAATATTCATGAAGTAGACCCTCATTGTTCTTTAATAGTCATTTGCCTACTCTATGAAATGGAACACACACAAATACTGCCTTCAGCTCAAGGTTGTGACTTGTAATTTCCCATTGCCATCCAATAAAGGCCAAAAAAAATACTCTTGGAGTAGTCTTCTCATCTATGGTTCCTTCCTCATTTATGGGGTGACATAAACCATAATTATGGCCACCTGACCATCTGTCTGTTTAATGGTTTGCAACCATACATGTTTGTATTAAGCTTAAAAGGGTCATAGCTTAAAAATCTATGACAAAGCTGTTCTTTGAAAATACCATCCATTTTCCCTTCACTTTTTTCTGCTGTTTTCTGCCACCACCAATACATGCAGCTGCAGTGATATAACCATGACATCCACTCCAAGTTGGTCTATAACCCGGTTCTAATGGATTGGCTCTGAGACAGGCATCTCGACATCCAATATGTATTTTCACAAGATATGTTTCTGAACTTTATTCTATTTAAAAACTGCACTGCGAGTTCGAATCCGGGTGATGCTATAGCTGCCCATAGCCGGGAGCCGAGAGAGCTAGAGTGACTGTGCTCTCAGGGTGGGAGGGGCAGCATACGCTCTCCCTCCATGTCAATGAGCGCGACACTGTCCAGTCACAGGCGTCTGTGAGCTCATGTATACAAGAGGTGGGCGGGAGCGCTTACCTCCAAGCGTGCTACACTGCTCCCAAAGGTTGCCTGAGCCGCAGTTTGAAAAGAGGTGGCGATTGGCGTCACGGGTGTCGGAGGAAGCACGTGAAGGTCTCGCCCTTCCGGAACTGGCAGTTCGTCGTGACAAGGGGGGAAAAACTGATGGGTGGGAATTGGCGACGACTAAATTAGGGAGAAAAATCGGGGAAAATATAAAAAAAATATATATATATCCCGTGTCCGCGTGGGTTTTCTCCGGGTACTCCGGCTTCCTCCCACAGTCCAAAGACATGCACGTTAGGTTGATTGGTGTCTCTAAAGTGGCCCTTGTGTGTGAGTGTGTGCGCGAGTGTGTGTGCCCTACGATGGATTGGCGCCCTGTCTAGGGTTGTTCCGGCCTTGCGCCCTATGTGGCCGGCTAGGCACCGGCTCCCCCCGTGACCCTGAAAAGGAATAAGCGGTTAAGAAAATGAATGAATGAATGAATATTAATTTTAATTGCAAATGCCAGAAAAGCTATTACACTGCAGCCCTGTCTCAGAGACTGCAAGCTGTTATATGGTCCATTCTTATAATATGGTGGGTTTTCTTTAATAGCAAAGTGTTCACATTTTTATTGTGTTTTCATGTTTTTTTGGAAATTGTGACTCAATGCAATTCGTTTTGAATAAATAACAAGTAATCTTGTATATTACAAGCACATAATGTGGAGGGAAACTAGCTGAAATGGCCACTCAGTCCTCAGAACATTTATTCACAACTTTTTCTTTTTAATTTCAAAATAAAAGTTTTTAAAATTACTTTACCAATTACATAAAATGGAGGGACAACCATAAAAAATATATTAATAAAAACTTATTTTATATATAAATAAAACTGCTAATTTAAATAGTTCATAGATTTCATACTTATGGTAAGCCTGTGACATTTAAATTATTTTTTTTCATGACTTCAAGAGCCTCTATAGCAGTACAACTGGATTGTGGGACAAGCTACTATATTCCAGCACTTTTTTATTTCAGGGAAAACTTTAATTTAAACAAATTACACAATAATAAAGTGTCAAACCATTTTTATATTATTTAGGAACCTTGTCTTTTTGTGCAAAATAATGATTTGATTTGTCTATACTACTAATACTAGCTCAAGCACACAATATATGTAGTACATATGCTATTTAGGCTAAAGGTTAAGTCTCTGTGTTTCTGCTAATCCTTATAGCAACAATCCATCAACAGGGGAAAAACATTTTTTAGAAGATTTTTTAATTCTATGAATTAGAATTTGTCTTGTGTGTTATTGTATTTTTACTAGTTATGTCTTTTCTTTATGCATTTATGCTTTTCTTTTGCAGTGATGGCTTATACTTGTGTATGTTTTTTCAACCTCTTCTGCAATTAGTTAAAAAAAAAGATTATGCTACTGTAATACTGTTATAATAGCACCACAGATTAGGATTCCTAGTTCTGCTGGTTTATTCTGAATGTTCTTCCTGAAACAACAAAGAAATTGAACCTGCCACCTTGCCTGATGATCCAGTTCTACACAACGATCATCGAGTCCAACCTCACATCATCCATAACCATCTGGTTTGATTCCTCCATTGCAAAAGAATGAGCCAAACTCAAGCACATAATCAGGACAGCGGAGAGGATCATTGCATGTAGTCTTCAGGACATCTACAACAGCAGGGTGATGAAGCATGCTGACAAAATGCAGCTGACCCCTCTCATCTGGGACCTCACCTCTTCCAGCCACTTCCCTCTGGTAGAAGACTCATGGAGACACAACAGTTTTTCCCCAGAGCTGTAGTGCTTGTCAACCACAGTGAACACCTTGCATTTTAACTTATATTAAAACCAAACAAACCTCCATATTGTAACTTCTCTGTAGCATAGTGCTTATTTGCACAATTGTACAGATGTTAATTTTTGCAATAGTTTTCATAGTATGTCCACTCACATCTGCATAACTACAGATATTTATGTGACTCTTTAGCTCCTCACAATGGCTTTTTATTATTTTTTAATCTTTCCCTTTGTTAAATACTTGTTAACAGTCTATGATGTTGTCTGGTCTGTTTAGCATATTTCATGTCATACATGTTTGTCACATATTCCCTCTCATGCCGAACAGACTTCTGCATTCATACGTGTTTGTTCACATTGCCACGTGTTTCTTTGTTTTGGTTCACGTCATGTTTACTCACCTGCCTTGTCATTGGTTGTTTCCCTTTTCTGTCATGATCCGCGTCACCTGTGTTGAGTTTGCCCCTTTGATTAGCATTTGTATGTACACCCTCGTGTTTCCATTGTGTCTTAGATTGTTTTCCTGTTATATTAGATATATAATTAGATATTGCCTGTGTATATTTAATAAATGCCACTGCAATACCATTTGTAACAATGTGTGCACTCACCAAGACAAATTCCTTGAATGTGAAACATATTTGTCAAAGTGATTCTGATTGTTCTGATTCTGATCATAGACAAACAGTGCAATCATTAAACATGTAAGCATTGTCGATACTAGAAATATAGAAATAGGCATGATATCCCCCAGACACACAGCTGTGAAGTTGGTAGTTTAAAAAAAACAACATTTTTTCTTTATGTTTTCAAAAAGTTTTGCATCCACACTATGATGTTTTAGAACTTATCCATTTCCACTTAAATTCCCAAAAACAAGTGAAAATGCTGTAGTATCTAAGTAAGGCCAGTAGTAGGCAATGTAACTTTACAAACTAGCAACTTTAGCATGTATAGTGATGGCATCCTTATGTAGCGGGATTTGTGAAAATGGGACTTAGATATTATGTTTGTTTTACCTTACAAAATGGGGGCACCACCTGAATTTATTAAATTGGAAAAGGAGTTACCTCTTATCAGTCTCGTCCTGATGTTGAGAGATCACAGCTTATTTAGACCACAGAATGTACCAGAAAACACACAAGAATAGCTGACTGAATAATTAAAGGAAATTTATTAATGTATTCAGAATAGCGATACTATAACTGCACTGAGTATAGAAATATATGAGACTACAAAAGACTACTAACTAGCATTTGAACTGAGTATTAGGAGCTAGGATAATGAGATGTGAAATTTATGGAGGAAGCAGAGTAATTGAAATGGGAATCTATAATGAGCCTAACAAAAAGGGAAGACATTTTTCCAAACAAAAATTGGGAATTTAAAAAGGGTCAGGCGATCACGTTGCCGAACCACAGCCAGAGCTTAGTAGAGGCCCACTTGCCTTTTCGAAGATTCGAAGGAGTCTGATGAAGTGCATGCGACCCGAGAGGTGGTTCCGCCGCCGGAGATCTTTCTTCTTTACTCGACGCGTGACATAAGCTGGAGGAACCTGGAGTTCAACCGTGGTCAATCAGACGTTGTCCCAGGCCCGCAACATCAGCTGGCATCTCTTGTAGAAGTGGTTTAGCTCTGGAACGCGTAGTGAGGGTGGAGTGGCCACTTTAGAGACCCCAATCAACCTAACGTGCATGTCTTTGGACTGTGGGAGGAAACCGGAGTACCCGGAGTAAA
>JAOVVG010000042.1:8035015-8050736 GCA_028566375.1 Leptodoras nelsoni | reverse complement strand
CTAGCTGGAGAACAACACACAAGTTGGAAAGTTTCTTCAAGTTTGCTGGATGACACAGCTTTGAATGACTTCAGAACTTCAAGCATCAATTTTGCATTCTCATGGTACTGACATTGACATGTCTTTCGATCGAGGCTCTTGGTGACGTGATATGGAATGGACGTAATGCACAGAATGATGAATATCTAAGTGTAATGCTTGGGTTTTGTTGCATAAATACCTTGTAAAGGTTTTGCATATTGTCTGTCAGAATCGTCCTTTGACTTTTTACTTTTTTCCTAGTGATGGTGTCTTGCTTATCAGTTGTTATTCTTGCATTGTTTTCAAAAAAACAGTGAACACTTGAGGAGATGGTCTGGGGGAAACTAGGCTTTCTTTGTTTTGGCATCTTTTCTCCCAGTGTTTTGTAACTCAAGCCAAACTCACGAACCCAATGCATAAGACAATGCAATGCATATTTTTTGAGTATTCGCCCAGACAAAGACAGCTGTGATACCAGTTTGCCTCTTCTGTGAGTATGAGGAGCACTTCTTTTCAGCTCTGAAGTCAAGGCATGGTGAAAGAGCAGCATTTTTTAATGAAAGAGTTTCTGAGTTTGCTCCCTTGAAGCATCATCTGAGGTGTTTGGGTCTGAGGTAAGTCTTGTGTTTTGTCATATTGAACAGGTTTTCTGCGTTCAAGTTTCTTTCTCAGCTTATCTTTTTGTAACTTATTGAGTTTGTCTTTCAGGGATTTAATCTCTCTAGAATGTATTTTTCTAGTTTTGGATTTTTCTTACCCTTTCACCAGCAAGTAGCTGCCTACTACTGCTTGGCTCCTCAAAACTGACATCTAAAGGACTCTGTGGTGGTGTATCTATATTCTGCTGGCCTTCCTGTGCTCTTTTTCTGCGTTCTCTTGATTCTCTCTGCGCTTGTTTCCAATACCTTCTCTTTTGCCTCTTTACTCTTTCTTCCAAATCACTGATGTTTTTTATTTTCCCCTCCTTCACCCTATTTCTCCACCTTTTTCTCTTTTCTCAGAAACTCCTCCTTCAGCTCACACTGGTTTTTAATTTTTTCTCTCCTTTTTTTGATACTCCCCCTGAAATATGTAATTCTGTAATCAGTATACTTTTCTAAAGCATATGCATATAACTTAGAGTCATAAATATGAGCAACACTTAATATATTAAGTAGTTGAGAGGATATTAAAATGAGATCGAGTTCAAAATAAAGATAACTGGTTGATAAAGAATGCATAAATCTGTACAACAGAAATAGTAGTAAATTGCATAAGGGGTAATATTAATGAAATATCAATATAAACTGCATAAAATGTAGTTAAATAACACAATATAGTGGCATTTGTCAATACTGTCAGAGACAAATCCTGATGGTGTTGACAGCTGACGGAGTTGACAAAATACCCTACCGCCTCTTATAACACTTTGTATTTCTGACAGGAGCCATCTTGTTTATCATCAGTTGCTTTTGAAATCTATAATTTACTTAAATTCAGCCTTTATTACAAAAAAATTCAAACTGATCTTGCATTTCATTGATTTTGGCATTGACACACTATGGTTGTGACACTATTATCAACAGGTTTGCTATTAAAAAGCTATTATCAACTAGGTATGAAGTAAAAAGAATATTTAAAAATGTACTAGAGCTACAGTAGTCTTGTGGTATGTGGAAGAGCCAGGAAGTGGTAAAGGGGTCCTTAGAGTGTAAGCTGCCCACAATAACGCCTGTATTTTTTGTATTTTAAAAAATGTCAGACGGTGTTGACAAAAACTCGGGACACAATTTCAACTAAAAAGTATATTAAAGTATGTTTTAAATAGTAAATTTTTATATTCATTAAATTATTGACTTAATTGCATGATGATGGTAGTTATGATGTAATTTTATATTACTTTTCATTATTTTTCAGTTATTGTAATATAATGAGACCTGCTTCAGGACAAGGGATTTTTAGGTGCTAGTAGCATATTATAGCATTTAAACAGAAAAAAATACTTATAAAACTACATGAAATCATATGTTGTTGTGCCAACATTGCCCTGGTTTGTCTTTTGGTTATTTGTATAAACAAGTTTATGTATATTTGTAACCCCAAATCTAGGTTTTATCTGGCGGATGGGTTTTGTCCCTAATCTCAGGAATGACTGGAATCTGTTGTGTTTTGTTGTTCATCTGAGGCTGCATTTACCTAATTTTAAGACCAGATTTGTAATTATGTTCTGATATGTAACACCATAGAAATAGTAGAAAAAAAAGTAGAAAAAGAGGGTGTACTCTGAAAAAGAGGGTGTACTGTTTTTCACATGACTGTAAACTTAAGTGAATAACACAGATGTTTCTATAGCACAGCTGAATAAACTGTTATTACAAGATGCTCACATGTCTTCTAAATATGCTGTGCTAAATATGCTGCACTAAAAGTAATGACAATGGCTTCACCTCAGTGACAAATCATCAGACTTTGTATGCAAATTTATATATTATAAAAGATTAAAGATTAAAGATTAAGATTAAAGACATCAAATATCACCCAATAGGCCAATATTTTCTTTGGCTTGAGAAATAAACAATAGTGTACAGAATTAAAAAAAAAAGTAGAATAATTGCTCATGATAAGATTTCTAAGCTGTTTAGCATTCCTTGTGTCTTTGTGTACTTTATGCAGAGTGAGTATTCCAGTGACTCAGAGAGTGAGGACAACTTCCTGATGATGCCCCCACGAGACCACCTGGGCCTCAGTGTCTTTTCAATGCTGTGCTGCTTCTGGCCCCTGGGCATCGCTGCCTTCTACCTGTCCCATGAGGTAAAGATCACTCAAAACTCATAGCACAGAGATAGCAGAGAGATATCAAAACTCATTATTGAAATTGAGATCATTGGGGGAAAGATGAAAGCCTTTTATTGATTGATTGATTTATTGATTATTTGATTGATTGATCAACAGCACCAATATAGGATAAGGATTCATGGCTATGTTATCCTGTCCAACAATGGTGGCTTCTATTTACTGCAATCTAGTTAAATTGTTTTTTAGTCTTCTGTGGTGTATACTCTAGATCACAGCATAAAAAGGAAAAGGAAAAGTGGCAACTGTCAGTGGTTCTATGAGAATTAAATTTTTTTATTGTATTGTATATATTGTTTTATTGCTCTTTTTACAAATAGAGTATTATTGAAACCTATTAAAACCAAACTTTGTTACTTTGTTTCCCTTTGAAATAGGTCATTAAGTTTGCATTAAGTAAATTGCCTTGACTTTCAATCTTATTCCGACTTTAAAAACAGCAAGTAGTTCTGCAGCATCTCACTTGTTCACATCACATCACGACTCAACACCTACAGTGCTCCAATTCTCCATATGAAAGGAAAAAAGTTTACTCAGCCTGGCTCTAGCATCTAAGCCCACGCCAAATTCAATTCCCTAAAACCCCCTATGAATCCCATGTGCTTATCACACACATTGGAATAGAAAGAGAGCAGGTACTCGAAAAGATTTCTGAAGCCGACATATTTTCTGCACAGCAGTATGTGAGTAATTTATTTGTATACCTTTAATTTTGGATTATCAATCAGCAATAAAATATTATTTGGCACTCTATTTTATGTGTAGTGGACATTAGGCAACATTTAAAATCCCAGAATTACTGTACTGCTTTACACAACATTTATAGCTTGCAGGCTGTTGTTTTCTCAGTGTGCATACTAAACCATCAAGTGCTGCTGAGGCTCCCACACACACTGCATGATCCTTCAGATGCAGAGATCCCAGATAAGCAGGGCTTGAAAATAAAATTGTCACAGAAAAAAGGCTATAGATAATCAAACATAAGCAGGAGAGACTGAGGATTTTTGCTATGAAGGTCAAATAATGCTTCCTGGCAGTATTACCCAGATCAGAAAGAGTCTTTTTTGTTTTTTTAGTTTGTTACTAATCATTTCAGTCACTCCAGAAAAATATCAGGGTATATACACTGATCACCAATAACATTAATTTATCTGACAGGTGAAGTGAATAGGATCAATTATCTCCTTACAATGGCATGTGCCAAGGTGTAGGCAGTGAATTACAGTGAGTTCTCGACATTCATGTGTTGGAAGCAAGACAAATGGGCAAGTGGGCAAAACTTTGACAAAGGTCGGATTGTATTGGATAGATGACTGGCTCGGAATATCTTTAAAGACAGTAGATCTTGTTGGGTGTTCCCAGTGTGCAATAGTTCATACCTAGCAAAAGTTGTCCACTGGAGGGCATCTGGTCTTGATGTGCTCAAAGCTCATTTATGCATTTAGGTGCAAAGCCTAGCCTGTCTGGTTCAATCCCACAGAAGAGCTACCATAGCACAAACTGCTGAAAAAGTTAATACTAGCTATGTTAGGTGTGTTTTTCAGGTGCCAGAACACAGAGTGGATCACAACTTGCTGTGTATGGTGCTGCATAGCCACAGACTGGTCAGAGTGCCCATGCTGACCCCTGTCCATCACCAACAACACCTACAGTACAATGGGCATGTGAACATCAGAACTGGATCAAGGTGCAACGGAAGAAGCTGGCCTAGTCTGATGAAACATATTTTCTTTTACATCATGTGTATAGCCAGGTGTGTGTCTATGTGTGCTGCTTACCTGGCCTAGAGATATAACAAGGATGCACTTTGGGAAAAAGGCAAGGTAGTGTAGGCAGTGTGATGTTTTGGGCAATGATCTGCTGAGAAAACTTGAGTCCTGGGTTTCATGTGGATGTTACTTTGAACCTTTCCAACTACTTAAACATTTTTACAGACCAAATACACCCCTCGATGGCAAAGGTATTACCTAATAGCAGTGGCCTCTTTGAGCAGCATACTCTGCCCTACCTCACTGCAAACATTGCTCAAGAATGGTTTGAGGACAAGACAAAGAGTCCAAGGTGTTGACTTGGTATCTGAATTCTCCAGCGCTCAATCCAATCAAGCATCAGTGGGATGTGCTGGACAAACAAATTTAATCCATGGAGGCCCCAACTCAAAACTTGCAGGGCTTAAAGGATCTTCTGCTAACGTCTTGGTGCCTGATAACACAGCACACCTTCAGAGGTCTTGTGGACTCCATGTTTTGAAAAGCCAGAAATGTTTTGGAAGCACAGGGGGGACCTACAGAATATTAGGCAAGTGGATTTAATGTTATATACAGATAAAGAAAAGATATACAGATATACAGATTACAGTGGACAATGTTTTAAAGTGTTTAAATTACTTAACCCAAATACAAATTTATATATAAAAAGAAAATTTAGCCAGCAGACAGACTTTACTGAATGAGTCGGTGATTATTTCTATACCATTGATCATGATCAGTAAAGTGGAATGACATTGAAGAGTCTTGTGTGTAAATGATGTAGGTGGCTTTTACCTCAGGTCATTAGATGTAGATAATGTAGATGATGCTGATAATCATTGTGATAATTCATTTCCCAAACAGGCTGTAGTGTGTTCCATAAATACGGTGCTGTAAAAACGTATTTGCCTTTTCCCAATTTCTTCTATTTTTGCTAATATGTCACATGAAAATGTTTCAGATCACCCAACTAATTTTAATATAAGATAAAGACTGTAAGGAAGTACTCCAAGGTGGTAAATAGGAAGCAGATGCAGAGTTTATTAAACAGTCTTTTCAAATGAAAGAACAGCACAGAGCAGGAGCAAAACAAAAGGGGAAAAATCTGAACACAAACAACGCCGTGGCAGGAGAGAGTCCTTGCTCCAAAATGACCTCAGTTCGTGCTCCGCACACTGGCTTCAAAATCTGTCGCACAAAAGGCAAAACTAAACCAAAAAGGCACAAGTTAGTAAACCAAGCAGAATAAATGGGAAGCGTGTACTACAAACACGAACAAGGCTAGACACTAGCTAACTGGACGAGAAAGAAATGCACTTAGCTTCAGACGAGATCTCGTTGAGGAAATCACAATTGACCCGCAAGGGAGCCCAGCCAGAAAGTGCCTTAAATAAGGAGGGAGAGCCAATGCGGGCTCTCCTCCCAAATAAGGCGCAGGTGGAGATAATCTGGCCCCTAGAGGCCGCTGGCATGACAAAGACAACATGAATAAACACAACTTTGAAATGATCATTCCAATTGTTGAAGATAAAGATTTATCTTCCTATATAATGTGAAAAAGTAATTGCCCCCTAAATGTAATAACTGGTTGTGGCAGTAACAACTGCAATCAAACGTTTGTGATAACTACAATGGACCACTTTTCTTGGCTTCTTGGCCACTCCCAAACCTTAATTTTGATTCTTTATCTCAGAAGACCTCTGGGTCATCTAGTCCCAGTACCTTAGTAATGGCTTTGTAACCTTTTCCAGACTGGTAGATGGGGCTGAATAGCATTTTTCTTCAATAAAATAAACTGTAATTTAAAAGCAGCATTTTATGTTAATATTAGTTATCTTTCTCTAATGTTAAAAGTAGTTTTATAATCTGATAATTCAAGTGTGACAAATATGCAAAAATAGAAGAAATTTGGAAGGGCGCAAATTCTTTTTCACAGCGCTGTGGTGCATTTGCCTGACTGCTGTCTCAGGTCGTTATCAAATCCGGTAAAGATAATGCCAACGGAGCTCAGTTAGAGATGAACCATTTATAGCTGCTGGATGGGCACTACTACGATTGGTAGTATTTTGAAAATAAAGGCTGTTATAAAGATTGGAATCCATCCGTCCATTTATTTAACTGCTTATTCCTATTCAGGGTCATTGGAAAGCCAGCGCAAGGCAGGAACAACCCTAGACATAGTGCTAATCCATCGTAGGGCACATACACTTATACACTAGGGGAACTTTAGAGACATCAATTGACCTAATATGCATGTCTTTGGACTATGGGAGGAAACTGGAGTACCCGGAGTAAGCCCACGTGGACACAGGAAGGACATGCAGGCTCCACACAGGAAGGACCCAAACCGCTCCACCTGGGGTTTGAACCCAGGACCTTCTTGCTGTGAGGCAACAATGCTACCCACCGAACCACCGTGTTGCCCCCTAAATGTTGCCATTGTTTTCATAATCTCATTAACATTTTGTATATCTATTTATTGCATATTAAATAAAATGGAAATTAAACAAATAACTACACTTACTACATAGTGGCACATAATATGACCACCATAAAGTGCTAAAAAGAGTAAGAATGAGATAAGATAAGCACACCAGATGTCAGAATTTAAGCTTAAGCAGTTCTTGATTTTGGCATGTGTCAGTTGCAGTCCCAACTATGGATGAAATTTCACAAAATATGGCATGTGTCTAAAGAATGTAGTAGTTATGCGGAACCTGATATTTCATGATGTTTGTACCTTTATATTATAAGATATTGGCTAAAGAATTGCTACATTTTTGCTACTCCACTAATGAATTGTCCTGAGCTAGGGTATTGCTTCTCTTAAAAGCCAATTTTCCATAAAAAGTTATAATTTTAAGGAAAAACAGTTCCCAAGAAATGCTTTGAGCCTACTCCATTTCAGGGGGCACTAGCACAAAGGAAAAAGGAAAACAAACCTTATATTCCATGTCAGACATGTGGGGCTACATCACTAGATCTGTTTTAGGTTGCCTCATGTACACCCATCTACTGTCTGGAGAAGTCTGGCCAGAAGTGGTCTTCATGGAAGAGTTCAGCCAAAAAGCCAAACAGTGCCTCCGACATGGAAATAAGGCCAAGGGACTATGCATGGAACTATGCATGAAAACATAGGAACCGGGGTGCAGAAAAATGGTAGCTGGTGCTCTGGACTAATTAAAAAATTTTGACTGTAGCAGAAGGCAGTAGTCTGCCAAAGGACTTGAGAGTGGTACAATAATGGGTATCTGCAGGCAACAGTGAAGCATGGTGGAGGATCCTTGCAAGTTTGGGGCTGCATTTCTGCAAATGGAGTTGGAGATGTGGTCAGGATTAATGGTGTCCTCAATGCTGAGAAATACAGGCAGATACTTATCCATCATGCAGTACCACCAGGGAGGCGTATTTTTATATTTATTTTAAATTTTATTCAATACCACCAGGGAGGCATATTTTTAATTTATTCTGCAGCAGGACAATGAGCCCTGATCTCAACATCATCGAATCTGGGATTACATGAAAAGACAGAAGGATTTGAGGAAGGCTGCATCCACAGAAGAGCTGTGGTTAGGTCTCTTAAGATGTTTGGAACAACCTACCAGCCTTCAAAAACTGTCTACACATGTACTTAGAAGAATTGATGCTGTTTTGTAGGCAAAGGGTGGTCACACCAAATATTGATTTGATTTAGATTTCTCTTCTGTTCATTCACTGCATTTTGTTAATTGATGAAAACAAACTATTAGCACTTCCATTTTTGAAAGCATTCTTAATTTACAGCATTTTTCACACATGCTTAATAACATTTGCACAGTACTGTATATAATATCATTGACCAAATTTGGTAAAAAAAAAAAAAAGAAGAAGAAAAAAAATATTTGAAAAAACCTATATGGCCATCAATTATGGTCATAAATTGCTGTTGCTTTTAGACAATCAGCAAATTGGTATTACTAAGTGGAATCAGAATCGAGCCATTTAGTGCAATTTACTCTCTTTCTTATGTAATACTTGTGATTTCCTTTCAATTTCAGTTCAGAAAAAGCCTGTTTCAGAACTATGTCAAAATAGGATTATATGAAGGGTATACACAGACTGCTAGACATAAATCAGTTACAGTCATGCAGAGGTTTTGTGCAGCACTTTTCATACCTTTAGGGCATACCTCATACCTCTTTGACTTCCAAAGAGTCAGCTAGATATTTCATTTCAACAGCTTGTTGCTGTTCATATAAGGTTATGCTCAGAATATCATTCCTCCATAACTACTTGATTTTCTTTTCATTGTGTATGTTACAGCCAAATTATTTTTAGTGTGCAAATTTATGCAGATGCCTTCACAAAGAAATGCATCCTCAAACAAATTCTCAGTTATGGAGAAAGAGGCCTTTGAAATGCTATTCTTCATATGTGTATATAAACTGCAGCAATCTGTTGCTGCTAATCCTGTGTGCATAATCTGATTTATTGGTTTTAGAGCATGCCTATGAGTAAACACGTTATGTAACATTTTGGCTTGGGAATGTGCAAGAGTGGGCCTTGTAAGAGTTGTGAAAAATAACTTCTATGGACAATGAATAGAGACATTAACAACCAAAGCAGTGCACACATTATATACTGTGGGTGTATCCACACTTTTGCTTGTTCAGGAAAGATATACACTGACCTATTCCTGCCCTGTTCATTTAATTTATTCATAGGTCAAACCAGTAAATCGTTCCAGTGCGGAGACCTGAGGTCAACCTACCCCTGCACCCCATCTCGTACTTCTGAGTGGTAGACGTTCCAAGGCAGTAGCGGTGTTGGGTTATTGATTAGAAGGTTAGGGATTCAAGCCCCAGCAACTGCTCAGTTGTATAAATAAGATAAATGTAAGTCACTCTGGATAAGGGTGTCTGCCAAATGCCATAAATGAAAATGTAAACGTAGCCTGCCTAGCTCACACACTAGAATCAGGGCAGCCTCTCAGACAAAGTTAATTAACCCACAAGGTTATTTGACTTGATATCATTGACATACATTTGAAAGATAGAAAATTGATCATGCAAATGTTGTCATTCTGAATGTTGCCTTTACCTAGATCTACCACTTGTCAACACTAATAATTGTCATGTGCATGATGCCTATCACTGGCTTTCATACACATATACACTGTGTTTAAAAAAAAACAGACCCCTGAACCTTTTAGTTATAACTTCAGGGGTCCGTTTTTTTTTTAAACACAGTGTAATCACAAACTCTATCACACCTGGTTCACCAACTGCCATAGGTTTTTTTTGGAGGTAGAAGGATACCAGAGAACCTGGATGAAACCCAGAGGGACATGGGCATAACATTCAAACTCCATACAGACAGTAACTTGAGCTCAGGATCAATAAATCTCTAAACCAGGAAGCCTAGACCTGTGAAGCAACAAAGCTACCCACTACTCCACTATGGTGCCAATGTATTCTACGCTTTGTAATAATTTAATCCAACTCCTCATTTTCAGTGTTGGAGATACACTAAATTTACTTCATCATGTTTTCTCCCTTTATATTATCAATCATCTTTTCCTTGTATCTCCACAATTTAGCCATTGTTGACCAGGTTTGCTTTGATTTAATGTTAACCACTCATACTTAACGTAAAACAGCAATTACAGGAGTTCTTCATCTGGCTAGAACAACAGAATTGTTCATCTTATTTATTTAAACTGCTCAAACAAATAAAGGGAACACTAAAATAACACATCCTAGATCTCAATGAATAAAATATTCCAGTTGAAGATCTTTATTTATTACATAGTGGAATGCGTTGAGAACAAAATAACATAAAAATTATCAATGTATATCAAAATTATTATCCCATCAAATCAAAGTGGAAAATCAAAGACAGGCTGATCCAACTTCAGTGGAAATTCCTCAAGACAAGTTAAAATGAGGCTCAGTAGTGTGTGTGGCCTCCACGTGCTGTATGACCTCCCAATCATGGTGTTCTCTGGCAAATGCCAATCGCCCTGCATGGTGTTGGGCTGTAAGCACAAGCCCCACTTGTGGATGTCGGGCCCTCATAGAGTCTGTTTCTGACAGTTTGAGCAGAAACATGGATATTAGTGGCCTGTTGGAGGTCATTTTCCAGGGCTCTTGCACTGCTCCTCCTGTTCCTCATTGCACAAAGGAGGAGGTAGCGGTCCTGCTGCTGGGTTGTTGCCCTCCTATGGCCCCATCCATGTCTCCTGGTGTACTGGCCTGTCTTCTGGTAACTGCTCCTTGCTCTGGACACTGTGCTGACAGACACAACAAACCTTCTTGCCACAGCTCGCATTGATGTGCCATCCTGGATGAGGTGCACTACCTGAGCAACTTCTGTGGGTTGTAGACACCGCCTCATGCTACCTCTATGGTGAGAGAACTGGCAAAATGCAAAAGTGACCAAAACATCAGCCAGAAAGGATGAGAACAGAGAAAACGTCTTTTTTCATAATTTCAGAGTTGGTAGCCATGTAATTTGTAAATTTCTATCTTCTAGTCTAGTTTTTGCCTTCACTTTATTGTTGCCTTGATCAATTTGATCCTTTCATGGTTTTTTTTTTTACTATGACATCCACCTCTGCTTTGTACCACTCAAAAGAGTCACACAAACACATCACTGCATGGTGACTGCATTACAACTGACTAACTTATTGGACAAAGTCCTGACAAAATTAATATTGCCATATTTTGTAGAAGTGGTACAGGTAGTGTTGCCACTTCACAGCTCACTAGTCTGTGGTTTGATCCTGTTTATGAATGTTCTACCATGTTTATGGGTATTCCCTTCAGGTTCTCTGGTTTCATCGCACATCCAAAATCATGTTGAATGTGTGTGCATTGTGCCCTATGACAGGCTGTTTTCCCATCCCGGGTTTCATTCATGCCCTCTACAGAGTGTTCCCTGGATATTCTCTACATCCACTGTGACCCTGACCAATTAATATCCACTTTTTACTCATGCTGAATCTTAAATCATGGCTTGTTTTAGTTGTTGAAAGACATGACAGCTGGCATGTTTCCTTATTGTTCCAGCTTTGAGGTTGACATAGACTCAAAAAATCTTGAGTGTTGAAAGTGGACAATGTTTACTGAAGCAAGAATCCATGCAAAGAACAAAAACATTCTGGACATATGTGCAAATCAAGCAGCTCATTAATAAAACACATTTTGTATTAGGCTACTTCGTGGACTGGCTCTGTCCTTTCTCTTTCTCACTTTGTTCTGAACAGATGCTATTTCATATCAAAGATTCAGCAGCATGACCAATTTCTGGCAGAGCCTCGAATTCCCTCATGACACAAAGAACGTAATTAAAATTTCAATTTAATTAATTAGAAAGACAGTAGAAGGAGGAGAGACAGATAACTGTCGATCAGACATCATTTTTACAGTGATGAAGTAAAGTAGCAGGGCGAGTGTGAGGGTGTATGGACAGACCATTACTCTCTCTTCATGTCTTTTCTTAGCAGCAGGGCTACAAAAGTAACAGAAGGCAGGAGACGTTTTCTTGAAGCGGATTCAGCATTTATCCATTTCTCTAGTGAGTAATAAAGTGTGAAATCCCACAAGCTGAGACTAGTGAACACCAGGTGACTGCCAAGGACCCTGGTGTGGTGAGGGGGCCCCCATGTGGCTTTTTTGTTATATATTTATCTTCAGTTTTGTGCTCACATAGCAATTGCACTATGTAACCCATTCTTTCTGTACTGAGTAGGACATGTTATTTTCTAATTGTTTATAGAAAATGGATATTAATCCCCTCAAACTTTGTGTTTGTGACCAGGACATTGTTATTTTCCAATTTTACTATTTTCATTGAGCAAAAGAGCAAATTGTCATCTTCTCATTCATATAAATCAATAGAATTCAAATAAAAATGACCACACAAGATTTAGAAGTGAGTAGTTATTTAAGATTCACAATTATATTGTATGTTCACCTTTATTGTCCTTGTAGTGGTGTTCAAAGTCCAGTATACCCTGGTGGAAGCGCTCACCTTACTCCTCTGAGTATGCTCCTATGTTCTCCTTGAATTTATCATCATCATGGGCATCAAGGATATGGACTTTGAGAGACATCCTGCAGCCTATAGTGTCACGTGTTCTTCAAAAGAGTCTCAACCAACTTTACCTAGAGTTCAGCTTTGTGATTGCCCAGGATTGCAGCTGTCTCCTTCCTTGTGAGCCTCTTGGGAAATTCTTTGCAATCCAGAATCTTTTTATCTGTGGTCCATAAAGACACCGGCTTTGAATTTTGCCTTGGATAGCTTAGAAGTCTTGAAGGCAATTGAAGACTGTTGACTCCTTATCTAGGACTGTGACGAATAGTTTCATAAGGTCCAATCTGATGTGCAGTCGTGACATCAGCACCTTCCACCAATGGCTCCCACTGCACACTGTACTCAGTCTGCTGTGGCCAGTCCTGTCTTTGTTACTGTGCATTCATGTCCCTGCTGTCCTGAAGACAGAGATAGCAGGGAAACATGGTAAAACCTCCTTGGAGACCAATCAGGAATGCCACCATTTTGAAGTCTCCGATGACCTCACATTCTTCTTCAGTGCAAGTTGTGTAGTATCTGTTATGAGTAGTCTCTTTGTGTCATGACATCCATGCCATGCTAAGCTCATGTTTGTCTAGATTATGTTGCATCATCTCGTTTCTTATTCACGTGTGTTTGCATTTTATTAAAGTCACTTAGTTCTTGCATCCATCTCTGTCACCCAAGTCTGGCATAACATACTGTATATGTGACAGATAAAGGCATCTTTTTCTTTATTCTGCTAGTCACTGATGGGGTGTAACGTGGAAGTCGATGTGTAATGAAAAAGAAAAGACACTGACAAATATATGACTTAGTAACTTACTAAAATGACAGATCACCCATAGGACATTGTGCAATTACATCACATTGAAAAATTTACATTATGCCCATAGGTTTGTAGACACCAAACCATCACACCTCTTCTTCAAAATGTTGACACAAATCAGAAGCACATAATTGTCCAGAATGTCTTTGTATGCTATAGCGTTATGATTTCTACTACACTGGAACAAAGTGGCCCAGCCATATTTCAGCATGACAATGCCCCTGTGGGCCCATGAAGATGTGATTTGGTGTGGAAAAACTTGTGCGGTCTACACAGAGCCCTGACTTCAACCCTACTGAACACCTTTGTAATCAACTGGAATGCCAACTATGTGCCAGGCCTCCTCACCCAATATCAGTGCCTGACCTCACTAATGCTCTTCTGGCTGAATGAGCACAAATCCCCACAGCCACACTCCAACATCTAGTGGAAAGCCTTCCCAGAAAGGTGAAGGTTATTGTATCAGAGTGTATAAGAGTGGACTCGATGCAACTCAATGTCCGGAAAAGCACATACATTTGGCAGCATAGTCTATGTAGATACATAGACAGACTGAAAGCTATAGATAGACAGAACTTTATTAATTCTGAATTTTACTTTATATTCTAATTCGTTAAGGTCACAATGTATTATTCAGTTAGTCTTCTTGGACCGTATTATTCAATATATTATATTTTACTCATCTAATTGACATTTTTATCCAAAGCAACTTAGAATGAGACAGGCGGTTTGCTCAAATGCCCAGCACTGGCAGCTTGGCAGCACTGGGATTTGATCCAGTTTCTTAAGCACTTAAGCCAATGCTGCCCTGCTCATTTTTGACAATGATCTTCAATCTTGCATCCTCTAACACAGTAATTACCACTACACGGGTATAATTCTTAGAGATTCAGACAGTACTGCAGATGGTTTTCACTGAATACCAACCACACCTATATGTAGAACTGATGATTAGGCACACTGATGGCTCATGCTGGTTGAACACTTTACTGAGAAAGGTCATGATGTTTTTTTCCCTTTGATTTGTCAGTCCAATCCAGCCAAAGAACATTTCCTCATTTTCTATATTGGGGTTCTTGAAAATTGGACTGTTTTGAAAACGTGTAGACCCCTAAGTCTGTAGAGGACTTTGACAATGCATAATCGGCCATGTGTGTGCTGATAAAGCTTGGAATGATCTAATCATCTGACTAGAGAAGACCAGAAAAGAAGATTAAAGCTTTGTGGAAAGCAGAAAACCAATGTATCACCAGCCTGAGCAGAATTAAGGAAAACTGCACAGAGGGAGAGAGAGTAAATAACACTGCAACACATCCCAGTCCAGGAACAGCTGAGCTTATGACTGCAATCAATAAGCTTTAATTACATTTAGCACTTATAATAAACCATCATATCACAACTTTCACACCTCCCTTGTAGGTTATCTGAAACACGACCTTCAACCTGACAACCAGGACTTTGCTAGTAAGGCATTCTGGGTAAGTGGATGTTTTTTTTTCACATCCCTTCACACACATTTTCAAGCTCATTATTGAATAAAGTGTCTTGAAATTTGAAAAATGGAAGCAGCAATGAGTAATGAAAGAAGAAAGTTTTATTGATTTATTTTGCACTCGCATTTTCAGAGCTTTTCATAACTTTCACATTTTCTCTTGAAAAAAAGTGAATTAAAAAGTTTTTTGTTTGGTTTGTTGTCTTCCATTTTATTTCAATTTATCAACAATTTTATTTATGTTCGTATTTTTTTGCAAATGTGTGCAGAATTTTAGCTGTGAATTTATTTAGTTTTTTTGGTCAACTATAGAATTTATAGTATTATTTATGTATTTTATGCATACGTAAAATTAGCAGCACACACACACATGCATATATATATATATATATATATATATATTAGGGGTGGGACTCAATTAAAAAAAATAATCTAATTAATTAGAAGCTTCGTAATTAATTAATCGAAATTAATCACATTTTAATCACATTTCGATATTTAACATGAGAAATATTCATTTAAGTTTCATATATATATATACTAGGGGTGTGACTTTAACGCGTTAATTTCGATTAATTAATTACAGGGAAAATAACGAACTAAAAAAATTAACGCATTTTAACCCATTTAACGCATGAGACACTTTTGCACCGTGGAATGTTTCTCCGTGCACGAGTTCCAGGCATACAGATTATATGGACGCACAATAAGATGAGCATGATGGAGATGACTGAAGAGGCTATG
>JAOVVG010000042.1:8016338-8026550 GCA_028566375.1 Leptodoras nelsoni | reverse complement strand
TCAATAAGTTTGATGTGTTACATGACCCTCTTCCCATTGGAAAAAATAAAGTTGGATCCAAAATGGCCGACTTCAAAGTGGCCACCATGGACAACACCCATCTGTTGTGTATAGTATAACTTCAGAAACATCACATAAATTATTCAAAGGGTGGAAAAATGAAAGAGTAGCACCATTCATCAGACTGGGCATTGTGTTCAGGCATCTGCTCAATGACTTAGTGTGGCAGTCTTTCCTCTAGGGTCATTAATTAGATATGAACACAAACACTGGGCTTTTTACACATGGCCCAGAAAGAAAGGCAGCACTGCTTATTCTACCAGCTTCTAATACAGCACTGTATCTCTCTCCCTCATGACTGAGGTTACACCCTGAAACCAACTGTCCATACAATATACACAAACACCAATAGGATGATAGGAATGACATGATTACACACATGGGTAATAATATGTTAATAATGCATTGAAAAATATATACAGAGGAGGTCAATCCAGTATCTAATCCAAATTACCCAAGCATGACTACAAATAAACAACATTCTTTACATTTTATTGATTGAGTGTTATTGACTGATGTTTGTAAACCTCTGCAAGCAAGAAACAAATATTTTTGTTATTGTTATTTGTTATGCTATTAGTCAACATAAATTATAATATACAGTGTGACTATTAAATTAAATGTCTAATGTGGATCAAGTTCAGACACATTAGTTAAACTCAGTAGTCTTCATATATTTTCAAAATTACAAAAAATGGATGAATTTAGCTGGAAGTCTCTAAGTCTCAGGTCAGAAGATCCAAATGCTCGACTGTCTGTCTACTCCACTGAAACACTGAATGAAGAAATCCAAGGAACCAGGACCTCTGAAACTCATTCAATCATCACCGCAGTGGCAACAATAGTTACTGATATATTAGTGTTGTGATTTGATTGACAGTAACATCCAGCCTTGTGATCAGTGCAGTATAAGGATGATTGAAAAAAGTTCTGCAGAGAGACAAAGGAGGCTTAAGAGGCTAATTTACAATAGGATTGAATAAATCAACCTTTAAAAGGGCAGCCAATGCAGTCAAATGGATATAATGCTCACCCTAACAACATGCAATTAATTACTATGGAACTTTTGGGCACACTGGGGGTTACAATATCAACCAGGGCAAGAAATAATACCAATGAAATAATAATATTTATTTGTAAATATTTAAAATGTTTAAATAATTTATAATGATAATTTATATGACATTTGTTTTAATATGTAATGTTCAAAATATAGATGTTATGAATGTGGTGGAATGGACTGAGAGGGGAGACGCTGATGCGGAACAAAAAGTAAAACACATTTAATAAACCACTGAAACAGACAAACACAAACATAGGTGAACAGGACAAAGGCATGGAATAAACAAAACTAAAGTCCGGAGGGGCAACAGGAGGTAACGCACGGAGGCATGGGCGCATGGAAGCGCGTGGGCGCATGGACGCGCGGAGGCACATGGAAGTGTGGAGGGTCTCGCGATGAGATGAGTGGCAGGAGACATCCGGAGAAGCGGGCATCGCAAAGATCCCGCCGGGAGGTAACGCACAGAGGCGTGGCGCATGGAAGCGCAGGGGTGCGTGGAAGCGTGGGGGCACATGGAAGCGCGGGGGCGCATGGAAGCGCGGAGGGTCTCGGCGATGAGACGAGTGGCAGGAGACGTCTGGAGATGTGGGCGTCGCGAAGATCCCGCTGGGAGATGAGGCGCGGTGGCAGTTGAAACACGGGGGCGCGGTGCTGAAGCTATCGGGCGATGAGACGAATCGCTGGATGACGTCCGGAGAAGTGGTCATCGCGGAGATCCCGCCGGGAGAAGTAGCACGGGGGCGTGGTGCCAGCTGAACCATGCAAAAAGAGTCCAGGCGCGGTGCCTGGAGATCACGCACAAATAGTCCAGTCCAAACTAAACACAACACAACCAATATTTCCCGCCAGTCCCGGAACAAAAGAACCCATGAATAGAAAAAGAAACGGAAGTTGGTGGGACAAACGAAACAAGAAATGGAAGTGCGTGTGATCCCAACAATAGACTTGAAGACTTGAGTCGAATCAATCAAATCAGTTAAATAACAATGAATACTAAGGCCAGTGAAGAATGTACAAATGGCTCACAAGTCGAATAAAAAAATCTGTACTGTTTGTCTTTAAATAAACAAAAAAGCATACTTTTGTTGGCAGAGTGAAATGGTATATGAGCACTTAATAACACAGAACACAACAGAACACAGAACACATATCAGATGTAGGAAGTGAGACATTTTACCATTTCATGAAAAATATATGTTCATGTTCTTCTACATGGCAGCAACGCATCTCAAAAGAGTTGGTTTAAGCTGTTTAAGATGTGTAAGCTGCCCTTGCCATAGGTACTAATCCAACCTTGTACCATCAGTTCTCATCAGTCTCAGTTCTCAAAATGAACCTCGTTCATTTTTTCCACAAACAATTTAAATTTTGATTCATCTGACCACAGAACAGTTTTTCATTTTGTCTCAGTCCATTTTAAATGACCCTTGGCCCAGAGAAGACGACGGTGTTACTGGAGCATGTTGACATATGGCTTCTTCTTTGCATGATATGGCTTTAATTTACATTTGTGGATTGCACAGTGAACTGTGTTCACAGACAGTGATTTCTGAAAGTGTTGCTGAGCCCATGCAGTGATTTCCTGTACCTGATGCCTGTTTTTGATGCAGAGCTGCCTGAGGGCCCAAAGATCACCAGCATCCAATATCAACCCTCAGCTTTGCACAGAGATTTCTCCAGATTCTCTGAATCTTTTGATGACATTATGTACTGTAGATGGTGGGATATTTAAAGTCTTTACACATTCTGAAATTGTTCCACACCTGTCATACACAGTTTTATGCAGATTGATGAACCTCTGCACATCTTTCCTTCTGAGAGACTAAATGCTAAAATGCTCTTTTTATTTACATTTTACACAACGTCCCAACTGCTTTGTAATTGGGGTTTTAGACTGGCACTAATAAGGGTTTTCTAAAACTCTGCTGCATTAAACATAGTCAAATAGAGCTAATCAAAATGGTCTAAATGACCTCAGCAAGAAAACTATTTTTATTAGTATTCACCTTAAATTATACTATCCAAAAACTGCTATAAATTATTTATTCAGTACAGTATACACAAGGTATGCAAATGCACTCCAGTCCTGCATTTCCGCAACTTTTCCACTAATCTCCAAATACAAACACATCACATACCAGACACACCTTTTTGATGAGCCTTACCACAGCTAAATTCAAGTCCAATCTAAAATAAAATGTTACTCTTTTAGCATAGTACAATATACATAATACAAAATGGTAACAAAGCCGAATCCAGAACCATTTATATCCTGTGTCTGTTTCCCATTGCACTGTGACATGTAAAACAAGGAGGACTTCTCTGGAGGTTGTGAGTTTCTGAGCATTCTTTTATGCATTAAAAGCATGCATGGCATATTTGTGGTGCTTTTATTTCTCTCCATCATTATCTATTATGATTGAGACAGAGAGTTTGTATTAATGGCAATTAAGACCAAACAAAGGTTACTGTGTCAGTACTTCATACTTTTCTTAGTGAAAATAGATGAAAATAAGTGAAAAAAATCATCCTCAGACAAGTGTCGCTAGTGTTCTACAACAAGGATATCCTGTAAAAATTAAGCTGATGGCAATTAATCTAAAATTGAAGAGAGTTTTACTGTGCATGCACAGCGTAAGAAACATGGCAAGGATGGGTAAAATAAACACAAATCTAAAACATTAAACTATCTAATAGAGCTCTGGGTTTCATTTGACTTGTTTTGTTTACAGCACCATGTTGGTAGGAAAAGTATGAGGAAAAAATGAATGCACAATGAAGTTCAATGCACACTTTAATTCCAAGGTCACTGCATGAGAAGCTAAGATAGATTAAACATTACTGACCCTTATATTGCCTCCGGGGTGCTTTTCATGAGGACTGAAACACTGAAACAGCTGGAACAGACAACATCCCGGACCTGCAGTACAATTTACTCAATCAACTTTCCCTTGTCCTACTCTAAAGAGTTTCGAGAGTTGAAAGTCTACAAAAGCATGGAGGGACACAAATGGACAAATGTGTCATCTCTGGAAGGGTAAGTGTCTCAATTAACATTAGCGTAAGCAACAGGCAGTGTATTGTACGCAGTGGCAAAGTGCTTATTTGTAGAAAGAGTTATCCCCTGAACTTATTATCATAAATATTATCTATGGCAAATAAAATTGCATTAATGTAATATAAATTCAAAGGGAATTTTTACACATGCTAAGAGCTTGTAATCCCTCATTGGATAAATAGAAATAATACCTTTCTCAGCTTTTTATTAGTGGACTCTGCTACATTCTCCAACATAATGTCTTCTGCCAAATTCATGGATAATTTTTCAGATCTGTTAATTAGCCCTAGGAATTTAGCCCTAAGCAATGATCCTGAGGTCTGTGGCTTTGTGGTGGTGGTGCACAGCAGTCATCTTTCTTTGCTAATTAGAGTGAGAAGAGCAAAGCGACAATTCATTTGACACAAAGCTGATTATAGAGCTTTGGAGAATACCAAAAATAATAATAATTCACTACTATCAGTAGGCAGTAATGAGACTAAATGTATTGAAGCTCTGTCTGTTTTATCAATGCTATTATTATGAACAATGGCATTGAAAGTCTTTTTATATTGGTTCATGAAGGTATTGATGATGGTATTCATTTCTGCCATAGCAACTGTCTTTATTTTATTTTAAACATACTTTTTATTGTTTTTATCACACAATAACTTACAAAACATTCCCATCCCATCCCCCACCCATTAGATAGCTATCGAGGCGCAAACAGAAAATACAAGGTACATTAAATAGTAAACAAAATAATAAAATAAACAACAAAAATAAATAACAAATAATTTAAAAGAAACAAACAAACAGAAAAATAAATAAATAAAAAACTAAATAAAAATAAAGGGGGTGTGTCCACAGCAACAACACAGTTGTTGAGTGCATTGTTATCACAAAAATAGACAGGCATCTCATGTCAGTTAGGGTTATGAGGGAGATCTAGGCCTGGTCTGTGACCAGAAGCCACTCAACTCCCCTCTCAAGAGAAGGGAACTCAGATCTTCTGGAAGATAGTTTATGAAGAGGGACAAGATTTTGTGAAACATACCATCTTTCCCCTTAGCCAAAGCCATCAATCTTTCATGTGGCAAAGTATTGAAAATTTATTTGTACCATTGTGTAACTGTAGGTGGGTGTTCTTTAGTCCAGTTCAGTAATATGCATTTATGTGCAGAGAGGAGGAGTTTCTCAGGTAATGTGTATCTTGGTGCTGGGAACTGTAGTACCTTAGAGGGTAACCCAACCAAAAAGACACTAGGGTCTTTTTTTACCTCAACTTCAATGACTTCACTAATTATTTTGGCCACTTGAGTCCAGAATCTTTACGTATACTTACAATCCAAGAAATAGTGAAAATAGGTCCCTCTTTCAGAGTTGCACTTGATGCAAAGAGGAGAAATTGAGCGATCTATTTTGTGTAATATGACCGGAGTGATGTGTAACCTATGCAATATTTTATACTGAGTTTCCTTTAGTTTATTACAGGTAGTCACTGACCTAATGGCAACAATGGCCTCCTGCCAATCATCCTCAATAAATTCGGTCCCTAAGTCACCCTCCTATTTTTGAGAGATGTTGGGTAGCTCATATGTGTCACAGGAAAGCAGTAGGGAGTAAAAACCCGAAATGAACTGTTTAAGATTTTTACTGTTTAGAAGGAAGGTTTCTGGATTACGAGAGAGAGAAATGGTAGGAGGGAAGTTAGGCAAGGAAAAAATGAAATGTCTTATTTGCAAGTAGCCAAAGAAATTGGACCTAGGAATATCAAAGGCATCCTGTAGTTCCTGAAAAGACATAAAAATATTGTCATTAAACAAATGGCCAAGGAAAATGATTCGCTTATCTCACCATGAAATGAAGACAGAGGAGTTGTTATCTGGCGGGAAATCAGGATTCTGAGTGATGGGTGCCAGTAAAGATTTCAAAGTATTTTGAAATATCATGCCAAACTTTAATGCTATTATAAATTAAAGGGTTGTGTTTAACATCAGGGTTAATATTATTTGGATTACACATAACCAGACTCCAAGGGGAAAATGGATAGCACTCCCAAGAGTCAGCACAAGACACCCCATTTATAAAGGCATGTAACCAGGACCAAAGATGGCTAGCATGACAGGCCCAGTTATAAAAAAATTAATTGGGTAATGCACGCCCACCCATATCTGTAGAAAGTTGAAGTACCTTAAGATGTAACCTAAGTTTTTTCCCATGCCAAATAAACTGCTCTCTCTAAATCCCTATTAGCTTGTTTTTGTTAGATACAGAGGGAGCATCTGCAAAGGATAAAGAAATCGGGGGAGTACATTCATTTTGATGAGACTAATTAGACCAAACAATGATATAGGAAGGTTATGCCAACGCTCCAAGTCTTTTTTTCTTCAGGACTGCCCTAAGGATAGGTGCAAAATTAAGCTTCCAGAGATCTAACAGAGTCTGTGAGATTCTGATTCCAAGATATGTAAAACCAAAGTTTGACCATTTAAAAGGAAAATTGTTTGGGACATCAGATTTAGCTATGCAACCTAGCGGCATAGCTTCAGACTTAAGTTAATTTTATATCCTGACACAAAACTGAACTCATTAAAAGTATTCATAATTGCAGGGATGGATAACGCCGGGGCTGAAACAAACAAAAGAATGTTGTCTGCATAAAGGGCAATTTTGTGTTCTATGTCTAAAAGTGTTTTGATAGTGTCTGATACCTCCTCCTCACTAATAGGTCTACACAACATATTTTTATGGTCCTCTGATAGGGATGGAAAATATATCTTATCAAATTTTCGTCTATTTTTCAATGAGGCAGTGCAATCTGAGATATAGAGCTCCTCATAAAATGATTTCATCAGTTTGTTCAATTCAGTTGACTTAAAATAGCCTAGTTCCATGTTTATCTAGAAGAGAGGAGATAATATTAGGTTCTACCCTTCCACGAGCCAGATGGGCAAGTAAACGGCCTGGCTTGTTGCCTGACTCAAACAGTCTATGTTTAGCAAGAAATATTTGGGCTTTGGGTTTTTGAGTTAGTATTTGATTAAGTGCTGAGCGAGCTGCCTCTAATTGTTTTGCTTGATGTTTGTTCAGTGTGCGTTTAAATTGAGTTGCAATAGCTTTAAAAGCCTCTTCTAGTTCTAATTGCCTCTTTAAGGCTGTGATGTCAGCGGCCACTAGGGGCCGCCACTCTCCCCCAATGTCTAGCTCCCGCAGAAGTAGAGGGAGACCGACTTCCGGTGTCACCCGCAGGTAGCTCGGGCAGATTATATCCACCTGCGCCCTATTTGGGAGGAGAGCCCTCATTGGCTCTCCTTCCTTATTTAGAGTGTCTTCTGGCTGGGCTTCCCTGCAGGTCAATGCTCATCGTGCCAACACTTCAGACGAGATTCCGTTTCCAGAGCTAAGTTACCTTCCTGTCATTTTTGTTTGATGCTTAGCTTAGTTTTCTCGTGTGTTGTGCTTATCCTACTCCTTTGAGATATTTACCTTACTAACTCGTGTTTGATCTTTGGTTCTGTCTGTGTGCAGATTCCCGGCCAGAGCGTGCAGCTGGACTGACGCTGTTTGGAGCACGGACTGAGTTATCGCTTCGGCACCGTTTTGTGTTGCTCCTTGTATTTTTTCTTACTGCTCTGAGCTGTACTCTAGTTTTTGTTTGTCATAGCACTATTGATTAAACTCTGCATTTGCTTCCTAAACACCGTTGTGGAGTACCTCCTTACATATTGACCAGCCAAATGGAAGCAGTGGAGTTTGTCAAGCTCCAAGAGGAGCTTCGCTTCGGGAAGCAAGAGCCGTTATCCAAGAGCTTGAAGCGCGCGCCTTGCATGTCGACGTGCATCTGGAGCCGTTGCCAGTTGCTCTTCCAGAGCGCTACGGAAGAGATCCGTCTGGATGCGCCTGCTTCCTTCTACAATGTGAGCTATTCTTTGCAGCACATGGCTCCCTTCCCAATGATCAGAAGGTGGCTCTCATCATCAGCTCACTAACCGGAAAGGCGCGGTAGCCCACCCTCTGGCACAACTCAGGTGAGTTGATGTCACAGTTGCCGGTCACAGTTGCCGCAGCACCTCCACATCCGGGGAATCAACGATGCACACCCTCGGCTTCTTCTTTCTGTTTTTTGCCCGCTTTAACTTTGTTATATCTTATCGCCATGGGTCAAATGGTAAAGCTGACGCTCTATGTTTTCCCGGCTTGTTGTTTGTTCCGACGGAGCTCTGCAGCCACCTCATTGCCTGGGCCCACCTAGCGACTGGAGTGGGTCATCCCGGAATGTGGAGAATTCTGGAACTCATAGCAGGCAGGTACTGGTGGGATAAAATGAGTCAAGATGTTAATGACTATGTTTCCTCTTGTTCTGTTTGTGCCAAAGCTAAAGTCCCCAGAACCCTGCCTGCCGGCAAGCTAGTGCCACTGCCCATTCCTGAACGTCCCTGGTCGCACATCGCGATTGATTTCGTGACCGATCTACCCCCATCTGAAGGTAAGATGGCGATACTGGTGATCGTAGATTGGTTCTCAAAATTGATCTGGTGAGATCCTGTTTGAGCGCATCTTTCGCTATTTTGGCATCCCAGAGGATGTCGTGAGCGATCATGGACCCCAATTTACGACACGAGTTTGGAGCAACTTCCTGAACAAGCTCGGGGTCATGGTGAGCCTCACCTCTGTTTACCACCCACAAGCCAACGGACAGACTGAAAGGTCAAATCAAGAACATCTGAAGTTCCTGAGGATGTTCTGCCACCAGCATCCTCAGGACTGGGTGAGGTATTTGCCCTGGTGGAGTAACTCGTTAAAACACTCTGCAACTAAAAACCTGACCATTGGCTGATGCCGGGGAGGGAACCCAAGCACCAGAAACAGTGGAGGCTGAGGGTGAGGTCACCTTCACGGTCCGCGATATCCTTGACTCCAGGCACAGAAGAGGTCAGATTGAGTATCTAGTGGCTTGGGATGGGTATAGTGTTGAAGAAAACAGCTGGGTCGCGGTGAGGGACATTTTAGATCCACTCCTCATCTCTGACTTCCACCAGAGACATCCCAAATATCCTGCACCTTGCAGGCCCGGCAGGCCCAGTAGGAAGAAATCGGCTCTTCAATCAATAGCCCTTTGAGGGGGGGTTCTGTTACATCAGTGTAACTGGCACATAATCATGATAAATGATATTATAAATGAAATCATATGATTGTTTATTTTAAAATGTTTACTTTGATATAAAAGTGACATAAAGTCAAAATTGCATTAAACATCAAACATGCATTACTGCAACATGTTAAGAATTTTCTCTGGCGAGAATATAAATTATTGCCAATCCAAACATTGTACATGTTAATATCAAATATACAGTATTTATTTCATAATCCTCATAAATATGATTGTTTACATTGAAATGCTTTCTTTGATATAAAAGTGACATAAAGTCAAGATTTTCTCCTACTCCTACATCCAATGTTATTTTTTTAATCAAACATGCATTATTACAACATGGTAAGAACAAGTACAACGTATTAGAGTTGTGCTGTTTCTGGTGAGAAAACTCTATTCATAACATACATATGAGACCACTTTGGGAAGAACTCAAGGGCTTTTTTGGTTCAACACTTTTGGACTTTTGCTTATTTGCTTGATTGGCCTATCACACTGACCTCCGTGTTCTCCAGTACTCTTTGGACCAATCTCCTATGGCTGTGTACCAGGTGTTCTGTCGAGCTACGCTACCCATCGATTTGCGCTACTTAGTAATATTAGACACTGTTTCCACGCCCATAAATCTATGCAACCTGGCTGTACGAGGTGAGCAAAATCTTATAAATAATTCTGCTTATATATTCATTTATTCATTCATTCATTTTCTTGACCGCTTATTCCTTTTCAGGGTCACGCGAGAGCCGGTGCCTAGTCGGCAGCTTAGGGCGCAAGGCAGGAACAACCCTAGACAGGGCACCAATCCATCGTACGGCACACACACACACACACACACACACTAGGGCCACTTTAGAGACACCAATAAACCTAACGTGCATGTCTTTGGACTGTGGGAGG